>OX235276.1:9995176-10016465 GCA_944472155.2 Trichobilharzia szidati
TGACCTGATCGCAACACTTCCTTCCCCCCTCCTGAAATGACAAAGTCAACACAAATATGATAAGCAATTTCATTATGTAAACACATGCTGCTTTTATAATTTTACACACTTATCAAATCCAACAGTCTACACTTGGTTTCGTTATCTATACTAATTGGCCAACTTGACGACTCAAAAATTACCCCATGTTGAGGAATGATGATTAAGTTGTTATATATAGGCTGGGATTTTGAAAATTCTGTTTTAATAATGCTTTGGTAAAGCTATTAGTAGCAGGATTAAATAGTGAAACGTCAGTAAAAACAACAATGTCGTTTTCCTCTTTTTCATTCATTGGAAGATACAAAACACCTTTATTATAATGAATATCATATGCCCAATACCCATAGAATTTTGTTTATATGTATTTTGTGGTACTCATATTTCTTCAACACAATGTTAACTAACGAACTATCATTCCAGACTAATGCATGTACTCCAGTACAGTTTCTGATATAATTTTCACAATTGCGTTTACTGCCTGGCTATTTGCATTCTTATGGAATTATGGATTTATAACTGTGAAGTCTGAGGAAAACCTGACTTTATTTCGTCACAGTAAAGAAATTAATGTGAATGTGGAGAAGTCAATAAATTGAGCATATTGCCAGAAGACCTACAACTGATATCATACACCAAGCTGTCGAATAGAAGGTGAAGAGTTAGACTTGGGTTGAAGAATAACAGGGCGGATTCACCTGCTTCTGGTAGAGTTAGTTATATTGACATGAGGTCAATATGGAAAAACCTTTCCCTATCATCTCTTAGCTGACGAATAAACTAGCAAAGGCTTCTAGATACCGAATACTCCAAACAGCAGAGGTCATTGAAGTTCACCTGTGGTGAGAGCTGGCTGCTAGCCAAAATTGGTAGACAGTAATTTACATCAATGTGTATATCCCCAATATTGGTCGTGGGAAAAATTAAAACAAAGACTGATTCAACAACCAATCACAACAGACTTTGCGTAGGCGGATACAATTAGCAGATAGATGATCTGACATTCAAGAAACAGCCACAAAGAGATGAAAGATTAACTTTCAGTGAGAAACAACCAATCAGAAGACTGTGATTTTCTGCTAACAATAATCTATAATAATGTACATGAAAAACTATAAATATATGTTGATTTCATTAATAAACGATCTGTTGCCTGGTCCTTGTCTTCTATTGTTACAACCTAAGACAGCCGGAACTCTGCGTGCAAAAGCAACAAGTCCACCTGCTGTTACTACCCTAGTCTGCTGTCGGACATATAAATTCACAAATTACCTCCCGTCATTTATCTGATATTCAGTCTAGTCTTCTATTAATGCATATTATCACTTACAAATTCTTTTAATCTGTATTCTACTGACATTATTGATTCAGTGTAATTCAAAACACAAATGTGGTTAGTAACGATAACTGTTTAATCGATTAAAAATGCTCATTAAAAAATTTTTTCAAAAGATTGGTTACTGAACAAAAAATATTCTTTTCGATAATCTGCTCTTCATCATCAGGTTCTACAGTTATACATACAAAATAGTGAATGAATGAATTAGTGTCATTAACAACATTAATGTTGTTTAAATAACATCGAATCATAATAATAATAATAATAATATCAATAGATTACAGTTCAGTAGCATCAATATAACAATACACTGAATATCAGAGAAATTAGGAAAGATAATAATACAAATTCATGAATTTATAGTCTCCACTGAAGGCCAGCCAGTATAGTAGTAGTGGCTGGACCTGTTTCTTCTGCATAAAAAGCACCGGTTGTTTCAATCTGATCAGGATAGCATCAGCTGTTTAGAGTATGCGGTACCTAGATGTTTCTGGCAGTTTATTTGTTACCCGATAGCTGATGATAGAGAAGGACTCTTCAATATTCGCTTTGTGGCCGGAATAGAATTGCCCTCCTAGATGTCCTGCTTACAAGAAAACCAGATGGTAGTATAAAGAGAAATTTGCATAGGAAAAGCACATGGACAGGACAATATACACACATTTTCATAGCTTCGTTCCTCTCCGGAAAAAAAAATTTTAGTAAGGACTCTCAGCCACAGGGTTAGAGCTATATGCTCAGAAGAGGGAATTGAAGATGAACTAAGGAGTGTATATGATACCTTGATCGAAAATAGCTGTCCAGATAAAATTCACCAGGCAACATATGACCAACAAAAGTTGAAAGGACTGTTCTCCATCTGTAAATAAGAAGCCTTTATACATATGACTGCAATACAAGGGCGACATACCTAGCGAAACGATTACGAAGAAGTTAAGAAAATCAGTTCAAAGAACTTTTAATGCTGGCAAACTACAAGTCATATTTTCTACACAACCGATGGTGATTCCTCGATCGAAAGATGAAGTACCTAGACTAGCCATTTCCAACTGTATCCACCAATTCAGCTGCGCTTGTGGAGCGGGTGATATTGATCGTTGCTCTAGGAACTTGATTTTACGTGCTTCCTTGGGAACATCTACCACTGTGGCTAAATAAAGGTGCAGTAAAAACCATCATCAATAGTTCGATATTAGACCACCCGGTCCAAACGGTCCACGAGGCCAGCAGTGAAGAATCCTTCTCCATCATCAACTATTGGTTACCAAATAAATTGTGGAAAAAATCTAGGTAGCGCATACTCCAAACAGCTGAGGCTATCCCGATTGGATTGAGACAACCAGTGCTTTTTATGCAGAAGAAACAAGTCTAGCCACTACTACTACCCTGGTTGGCCTTCAGTAGAGACTACAAATTCATGAATTTGTAATATTATCTTTCCTAATTTCTCTGATATTCATTCAGTGTGTAGTGTTATGTTGATGCTATCGGACTGTCGTTCATTGATATTATTATTATTATTGATTCGGTGTTGTTTAAACAACATTAATGTTGTTAATAACACCAATTCATTCATTCACTATTATATGTGTATATATAACTGTAGAACCTGATTATGAAGAGCAGGTTATCGCGAAGAATATTCTTTGTTCAGCAAATCTCCATCTTTTAAAAGTAACAAGTTCTGTAAAATCTCAAATTGAAATAAATAATCCCAACGATTCATTCGACAAACCGGTGGCCCAAACTTCTTCAGGGAAATTAATCACAATTATAATAACTTAGGTATACATTAAAAATCCCCATAGTGTAGTCAGAACAAGATGATTTTGAGAGGACAACTGTCTTTGATAACTTCTTCTTGTCACTATAATCGTTTTCCAACCATGTTTGAGTCACGAACAAACATCAAAACAAAATTTACAAGACTGAATGAACTGTGATCAAAATTTGACCGAAGATTTATATTTTCTATAGCTGGATTATAAAGGTTAGTTTTGTTTTTACGAGTTGATCACGGATTGATATCAGTCAGAGAACCATTGAAAACCAGCCACAGGGAGTACTGGACAGCTGTTTCGTTCGTCCTAGTTTGGGAATCATCAGCAGTACGCACCCACACCCACTGACAGGGTTCGAACCCATCACCTTTCAGTTACAAGGCAATCCGTGATCAACACGTAGAAACAAATCTAATCCTTACAAACCAACTATTGAAAATTAGTCTGATGCTCGCCAGTGACTTGCTGCAGGACGGAGTTTCCTGGAGTTTTTAGTGAGAAGTCGTGATCATTGAGGTCCATCCAAATGTCGCACCGATGACATTGGTTTGTGGTCGCACTAAACCACGAATTGTGAGAATTTAGAATTCATGGGATAGCCATTGAATCGGGTCCCAGTGTCTGAATGATATACGAACTAACTTGGCTTGTAACCGGTAGGTCCTGGGTTCGAACCTCCTGTGGTGGGTGCGTAGTGCCGATGGTTCCCAAACTAGGACGAACGAAACAGCTGTCCAGTACTCCCTGTGGCTGGTTTTCAATGGTTCTCTAGGTGATAACCATCTGTGATCAACTCGTTGAAGAACTTTCAATGCTGGAGAACTACACGTTTGTTTCTCAGCCAGACTGATACTGACTCAGTGAACTACAATGAAGGCAAACATATATATATTGACATCAAAGTTCTATTTGTGTCCACATGCTTTTTTTCGGGTACTTTGTTGCTTGCATCTTCTCTTCTATTTGCCTTGTAGTGGAAGTTGCACAGACCTACACGAAGACTGAAGCTAAACAGGAAGCCACTGATTTATATATATACCACGTCATCCTTCAAGCTCCATAATGGATAAGATTTTATTTTGATAAATTACACAGTGCTGTTATACAGTAATATTAACTGATGACCACGTTTCGAGCACAAATTATTACTCATAATCATATCAAGTCACTCACACAACTAACTTGTTAGAATGTTGTGATGCGCTTGAATTGAAATAGAATTTTAAGATTATTTATTATCCTCCTTTGATTTGACTGACTGACTGGTGGTAATAATATCTTCCATATCTCTGGTATTTGCATTGAGCCATTCCTGTTACATGTGTTGGGTGTAGACTCAATGAACCAGGATTCAGTAATCAGTCTCTTTCTCCACCTACATAGACTACTTCTTAGAATCTTACCCTCTCCCACCCTATTGTGTGGTTGTGTTTTAATGCATGCATTGCAATTGCTGATCTTTTTTCTAAATTACTTATCTTCTCAGGGTCAACCATTCTTACCTTAGCTAATTTCTTATGTTCCAACAATCTGACTACTCCCGACCTACTAGTTTGACCTATATAGTTGGCCTAAATCAAAGTGATTGCAAGGTGTTTTGTAAATTATATTATTTTGCTTAATTGGGTCCACCGGGTCTTTTAGTCTACAGATCTTGTCCCTGAGTAGATTTGAATGACACCCTACGTAGCGTCTCAGATGTATCCTCCTTATGTGGTATATCAGTAGATGACTTATATTCTTTCTTATCTGTGTTATCCTTATCAGTTTCACCATCATTTTTGTTTTGGTTTTTATCTTTTCTGATCTTCCAAGTGAATTTCATAGAATAGTTACTTAATACCAACACTTCTTCTTCTCTCTCTTTCACTTCATCATTTAGGTCTTTTTTTGTACTACTTAGTGCTACTGCTCGGTTTGTTAAACACTTAACTAAGCCTGCTTTACATACAGATGAGATGAATTAAAATCTAAATATCTATTAGAATGCGTTGGCATTTTATAAACACACCAGTGTGCAGTTCACCTTCTTCTATTCGTTTTATTTGACAGTTTGACTTCATAGGTAATTCTCCTTGTTCATTTCCCCATTCATAATAGAGTCTGTCCTTTTAGTTAATTCAATTTAGATTTTCCCATCGGTTGATTGAATCCAAGTGCTCGGTTTCAGGCTGACATGTCGGCTCCTTCTGCAGATGATTCGACGATGTCTGACACCGAGCACTTCGGTCCAGTCAGTCGGTGGGTAAACCTAAATTGAACTAAATAATTATTAAGACTCTTTGCGCAAGAGATGGTGGCTCTCGTGGTCCAATTGGTCTAGTGGATAACGCTTTGGTTTCTGAAACTAAGGACACTGGGTTTCGACAAAAGCAGGAATGAGGATGGGATCGTGGAATGTTCGTACAATGTAAGAAACTGGAAAGGCTGGCCTGAGTGCCAAAGAAATGAGGAGGTATATAACATAGAAGTGTTAGGAATCTGCGAAAACAGTTGGTGGAATGGATGTGGACGCAGCATGAGTGCAGAGGTTGTAATCGCTCAATCAGAAGCGCAATAATTCTTTACCTTGTCAACATCTCAATTGATTCATACTTTACTGTCGTTTACAAAATGAAAACAAGTCTAACCAAGACAGTATACTTCTGACTGTTTCGCAGAGAACCTAGTTATTTACATAGAGAAGCTGAAGTTATGTATATCAAAAATAAGCTCATTGGATGCTTGTATCTAGCATGGAATTAATTCTTTTCGCTTTGTTTTGGTTTTCAGTTGCCTCCTTTGATATTTTCTTAATCCTTCAACTACAAAACACCTATGCGTATCTTGACCGCATCTTATTTTAGCTAATACTCTATGCCTGGTCAATTCTGGTTTCTATTCTCTTCGTGATGAATCTTTACCGCCTGTCGCACCTGCAACCAAAAATTTGAATACCAATTCCAAGGTCATTATTAGTGGCTACTGGATTTGTGTCTAGGAGTCCTAGTGAGGAATTGTGGCGCTCTGGATCCACTATATCAGGATGGAGCGGATGTTTGTTGATTGCACTCGTTAGTTGTAGAGGTATATCGTGAACTGACAGAAGTTAGGGTTTACAGGTAATTCAATCTCAATCGTAACTTAGAGTTCGGTTATTAGTGCGCACTACGGATGAGTCCCAACACTAAGACGCTACTGACTGATTAACTGGTTTCAACATCGAACTTTGCACCGATATACAGCAGTTCGAGTCGCCACACTCTATGTAGCACACAAAGCAAAAGAAAGTAAAGATAAATACAAAATAGAAACAGTAAACAGAGATATGAGGCAAAAAGAATAGTAATATCGAAGAATTATGTAGTTTTATTGGGTATTATAAGTCACAAGGAGTGGATGCATCTACGCCGTTGAAAACAATTTCCAGCCATATCGTCAATTGTCTCCAGTCATTGGTTCTTACCGTCTCGAAGACCCCAACCACGAAGTCTACACCTTCCTACGTGGCTGGCTTAAACTAACTGTTGTGGATTTCATTGACTGATGAAGCTATGTTTCGTTTTGACCATCACTGGCTCTCATCTAACCTGTGTCAGCTAACATTGCCCGTTATCGGGGAAGGCGATGGCTAGGTATACTCAACACATATCCTAACCATCTCAGTCGATGTAACTCCCCAGCCTCGTCGATTGATTTCCCCTCCTTGACTTCCCTAGCACTCGACGTCTAACTTCAATATTGCTCACCCTAGTACATCACTCCACTTGATTAGATGTCACTGTTTCTGCAGATGATATCAGTATGAGATCAAACATGTAACCAATGAAATCCTTGCCAAACTTGAAAATATACTACTTTATCTAGGTCTAACCAGATTGGCCTTTTTGTAGGTTTGTGCGTACACACTGAATTCAACTGGATATTATTTATATTTTAGAATTTACCAATCATCTTCTGAGTTCTACTCACCACATTCTTTGAGACAATGAAAATCTGATAACTTTCAATCTACAACATTCCTTTCCCATTAATAATAAACTGACAGTGAGAATATCTGAGGTAGCCTTGAGTGGGAATATTCTTATTGATATAAAGGGGTGATGACTTGAAAGTGAAATGAAAATCTGGGTCGAGGTGAGTTTCAAACCAGCAACCTCCGAATTACTAATCCAATGGTCTGGAGATGTAGCTCATTGGCTCAAGCACTCCAACTGATAACCAACAGAACCCAGGTTTCAGTCTCAATCCATTTACTCCAGCCTGGCTCATGGTCTGATATATGTAAAGATATCATCCGGGTAACTGAATTCAGACAAAACAAAACAAAGAAGTCTGATCATCTACTCAACCCAACTGCTATCCACAACCTTTACTATCCTACCGTCACCAGGTGTAATGCCTACACACGTTGTTGATGTAGTTGTGTTCTCTGAGCAGGTGGATGGTTTATTTGCGAAGCTTTCATTGCACCCCTACTAGGCAACATCTTCAGCACATACTTCAATTTGTTGAAGTGAACTTTCAGATTTCTCTATGAGTTTATTTGTCATTCCCTCCAGTAACCTTGAACGTGATTGGTTGTTTCTGCGTGTTTTCACACCCTTTAGTCTACTTGTAATTGGTATTGATTATTTCCTTGAATCGAAGTTTAGCTTTTTGTGTATGGGATTTCCTTCTTATCGATTGGTAAATCTTGTCTATACGTCAATGTCTCTATTAACTGCGGATTCACTGGAATACCAGGCTTCTAGAAATTGTCTGGCGCTTTTTATTTTTCCTCTGTCTAACATTTGAACGTTGTCCCAGTCGACTGGGTGTGAAAACACACAAAAACAATCAATCACGTTCAAGGTCACCACCAGGAAAGATGACTTATAAAATGGTGGAGCGACCTAAAAGCTTACTTACTTCAAATTGAACTATGCGCTGAAGATTCTGCCTATTAGGTGGCAATCAAAGCTTCGCAAATAAACCATCCAGCTCAGAAGACACAACCACATCAAAATCATCCACGTGAGCCATAAATCTTCTCCATTATATGTTCATTCTGCCATCATTTCAACTTCAATTATAGGTTAAAATACTAATCATTCTAACATCTAAAATTTCATCACCTCTTCCACAATATCCAGGTTGATCACTTCTCATAATTTCATTTGCTCGTAGTGTAAGGAAAGAAGATAAGGGCCAGGCAACAGATTGTTTATTGAGAAAATCAAAAAGTATTTATAGATTTTATGTACATTATTGTTAGCGGAAGCAGCAGCAACCTCTTCTGATTGGTTGTTTTCTTGGTGAAGGTTATTCTGTCCTCTCTTTGTGGCCGTTTCTCAGAAAATCGGGTCATATATCTGTGAATCATACTTCTACACGTTAACTCCACTGTGATTGGCCGGTGATTTTCTCAAGGTTAAGCTTTGTTACTGTTTTTTATCTCATAACCCTGATTCGGGACGTGAACATTGACGTAAACTGTTGTCTATAATTTGGGCTTGCAGACAGCTCTCACCACAGTAGTAGTTTTCATCCACCCACATCTATGTCATAAGTCATACTATGGTGTTGTGATACAGACAATGTGTTCCAACGGAATATTATTCTCACATGTTCCCACAGTTCAATACCTTGGCTTCCATGCCGCCTTTAATTGTTACAAGTTTTTGATGTTGTTGTGTTCTCTAAGCTGGATAGTTTATTTGCGAAGCTTTCATTACCCCCCCCCCACTAGGCAACATCTTCAGCACATACTTCAGTTCAATGAAGTGAGTTTTTTTAGATTTCTCCATGTGTTTATTAGTCATCTTTCCTGGTGGGTGACCTTGAACGTGACTGGTCACTTTTGTGTGTTTTCATACCCTCTAGGCTACTTGTATTGGTATTGGTGCTGACTGTTTCCCTGACTTGAATTTAACCCTTTGTGTGTGAGATTTCCTTCTTATCGATTGGTAAATTTAGTCTATCTCTATGTGCCTATTGATTGACGATTCACTGGAACACCAGGCCTCTAAGCATTCTTGGTGTTTCCTCTGTCTAATATATGAACGTTGTCCCAATCGAATTGGTGTCCGTGGTTGTCTTGTGGTGAGAGCTGGCTACTAGCCAAAGTTGCTAGACAGTAATTGACGTCAGTCTTTATGCCCCAATATTGGTGGTGAGAAAATGAAAACAAAGGCTTTGCGTAGGCGGATACAGTTAGCATATGGATCATCTGACACAGCCACAAAGAGATGCAAAGTTAACTTTCTGTGAGAAACAACCAATCAGCTCATGATGAAATCCTCCATGTAATTAAACAAAATCCCTACCAAACCATTACTTGAAAATTAATCTGATGCTCACTAGTGACTGGCCCTATTCAGGCAGTTAACCTGGGGTTCTAGTGGGAAGCCGTGACCAGTAGGGTACAGCAGGTTGAAGATGAGGTAGTAACTCATCGAAGAAGACATTGCGAAATGGTCGCGCTATGTCGTGAATTGGCAGAAGTTAGAATTCAAGGACCGTTGAATCGGGTCCCAGTGGCTCAATGGTCTACGAGCTCGCCTTGTAACCAGAAGGTCCTGGGTTCGAATCCCGGTGGGCGCGTACTGCTGGAGAGTCCCAAACTAGGACGAAACAGCTGCCCAGTACTCCCAGGTTTTCCAGTGGTCCTCTAACTGATGTCAGCTCATGATGAAATCCTCCATGCAATTAAACAAAATCCCTACGAAACAATTACTTGAAAACCAATCAAAAGACTTTATTTTCTACTAACAGTAATCTATATTAAAATCTATAAATATGTGTTGATTTTCCTTAATAAACGATCTGTTGACTGACCCTTATCTTCTGTTGTTACAGTCTGAATGCATGGATATGAGTGAGGGAGTAGATGTCATGTCTTTTGACGGCTAGTTTATGATCATGAATACGAAGAGGTGTCCACTTTGGCCAATGTAGGGTTTTTCGCAGTTGTTACAATTTATTCTGTAGATGATGTTGGTTTTATCTTCTTTCGTTGTTGAGTCTTTTGGCTGACATAGAGCCAGCTGAGTTAAGTGATTTTTTCGGCTTGTATATGACGTCAATTCCTAAAGGTTTGGAGAGCCATGCAATGATTTATGAGATGTCCTTTACATATGGTAAGTCAGAGAAACAACCAGCTCCAATACAAGTAACCTAGAGGGTGTGAAAACACACAAAAATAACCAGTCACATTCTGCTGTTACAATACAACCCAGATGTAAAAATATCCCTATAAAGGAAATAAATGGAAACATTACTGAACAACCAGTATTTGCATTTTCCATGCAGTTGACAAAGAAATACAACATCATTCATTATGTAAAGACTAAATGATACCTACTACCCGGTTGCCCGAACCCTGGTGGCAGGTGGAGAGAGGTGGGGAATCTAACCAGTGAGTGAGTGAGTGAGTGACATAGTGGTTACAAAATTGAATGAATCCTTAGATCAGTGAGTTACAGCCCACTGGTTCCATATTTCAGTCCATCATTCATTATATTCTACCAACTTTGATAGAAATCAAAATGAACCTGTGATGCACTATTAACAACTGGATTACAAGGTTTCGAGCATGAATTATTGCCCCTCATCACCATATCAATTTCGGTCACACGTTTTCGCAATTTGTCTTATATATACTTTTCTCTCTATTCTGTTCCTCCAACTTACCCCCGTGTTGTTTCTTGTCACTTTCCATACCTCTGGTGTAGAGTACCATCAGACCCAACGGGTTGATCTCCGACGAAATCTCAGCACGAATAGAGAGAGCTTGTTTCGCATATGCCAGTTTACGCCGTCTCTGGCGTAGACGTGATATCCGACTATCGACCAAAGGGCGTGTGTACTGCTCATCAGTCCGCTCCGTCCTCCTTTATGGCTGACTGTGAGACCTGGCCATTGAGGGCGGAAGACATGAAAATATTAGCTGTCTTCGATCATAGGTGCCTGTGTTTTATCTCCCGTGTGAATTGGTATGATAAGGTGAGCAATATTGAGGTTAGGCGTCGAGTGCTAGGTAAGGCGGGGAAATCAGTCGACGAGACTGTGAAATTATATCGACTGAGATGGTTAGGATATATGTTACGTATGCCTAGCCTAGTCATCGCCTTCCTCGACGGGAAATGTTAGCTGATATAGGACCAGGTTGGAAAAGAGCTAGCGGCGGTCAAACGAAAACATGGCACCAGTCAATGAAATCCACAACAGTTAGTCTAACCAACGTAGGAAGGTGTAGACTTCCTGACTGACTGGGTGGGGTCCTCGGGACGGTAAAAACCAATGGTTGGAAACAACTGGTGACATGGCTCAAAATCGTTTTCAGTGGCACAGATGCATCCAGTCCTTGTGACTTATGATTTCCAATGAGACTGTATTGTTCTTCGTTATTACTATTCCTTTGTCTCACACCTCTGTTTACTGTCTCTAATATGCATTTCTCCTACTTTCTTCTCTTCCTTTGTGTGCTACATGGATTGTGGCGACTTGAACTGCCGCACACATGTGCAAAGTTCTATGTCGAAAACCGACCGACCGACCTGGTATAGACGTTTCATCATTCCGATTGCACGTGTGCGGTGTTGAATCGATAAACAAAGCTTCAGTCAGTGACTAACCTCTCTTTATCTCTACCTAACTATATTACTTTTCAATACTCTCACCCTGTCCCACCCACTTTATTGTATGTGATTACATGCGAATGAATGCAGTACAATGGTTGAGCTCTGTCTTTTCTAGGTTATTTAACTTAGCAGGCTCAATTATGCTAGATCTAGCTAAATTTTTATTTTCGAATAATCTAGTTGACCCTGATCTACTAGTTTGACCTATGTAATTGACCTCAGTAACAGTCATCATATGGTATTTGGTAAATTATATCATTTTTCAAAAGAATGGATGCTGGAGAAAGAATACTCTTTACGATAACTTCATCATCAAGCTCTACAGTTATATATACATTATAGTAATGAATGAATTAGTGTTATGAACAAGATTTATGTTGTGCAAATAATATCGAATCAATGATATTGATAGATTACAGCTCAATAGCATCAACATAAAATAAGCTGAATGTCAGAAAAATTAGGAAAGATAATATTACAAATTCACGAATTTATAGTCTCCACTGAAGGCTGACCAGGGCAGTAGTAGGAGCTGGACATGTTTCTTTTGAACACAGAGCACTGGTTGTTTGAGGAGAATTGCAATAGCCTCTGCTGTTTGAAGCATGCGGTGCTTCGATGATTTTGGTAATTTGTTAGGCACCCGGTAGTTGATAGAGAAGGATTCTTCCACGCTGGCTTTGTGGCCGGTTTGCACCAGATGCTCTAATATCGAGCTGTTAATAGTTTTAACTACACCTTTACTTAGCCATAGTGGGAGATGTTCCCTAGTGAGCACGAAAAATCAAGTTCCTACAGCAACGGCCATCATAACTGGCTCTACAAGCGCACTTGAATTGGAAGATACAATTTGAAGTGGCCAGCTAGTCTAGGTACTTCACCTTCCAATTGAGGAGTCACCATCGGTTGTGTAGAGAATAAGACGTGTAGTTCGCCAGCATTAAAAGTTCTTTGAATTGATTTTTTTCTTCGTAATTATTTCGCTAGGTATATCGTCCTTGGATTGCAGCCGTATTTATAAAGGCTTCTTGTTTACGAATAGTCCTTTTCAACTCTCTTGGTTATGTGTTTCTTGATGAATTTGTCTGGATAGCTATTTTCAATCAAGGTGTCATATACAATCCTTAGTTCATCTTGAATTACCTCCTCTGAGCATACAGCTTTAACACAATGGCTGTGGGTCGTTGCTAAATTTCTCTTGTACTTGAGAGGAACGAAGCTGTGAAAATGTGTATATTGTAACTGGGTCTTTTGGGCGAGTCCTTAAGTTTATTTCTGAGAGAGTCGGTTGCCTGGTTTAAATGCCAACCTAATTTTAGCGCCATTGAGAACTCTACGTAAGGCTTGTGACGTCCCTTCTTTATACGGTAGTGGTACAGAGGCTTTGAATTCTATATTATTTCCGTCACTTTTATTGCTATTCTTAGTATTTCTATGGTTCTTCATATATTTCTGAATAAATCTCCAGTTAATTTGTGGTGAGAGCTGGCTGCTAACCAAATTGGTAGACAGGAATTTACGTCAATGTTTACGTCCCCAATATTGGTCGTGAGAAAAATAAGAGCAAAGACTGATTCAACAACCAGTCACATCAGACTTTGCGTAGGCGGATACAACTGGGAGATAGATAATCTGAATTTCAATAAACGGCCACAAAGAGGTGAAAGATTAACGTTCAGCGAAAAACCACCAATCATCAGAAGACTGTGTTTGTTTGCTTAAAATAATCTATAATAATGTACATAAAAATCTATAAATATCTGTTGATTTCCTAAATAAAGGATCTGTTACCTGGGCCCTTGTCTTCTGTTGTTACAAATTATTGAAATGGACTTATCTAATATGGAATTACATTCTACCACAGTGCCCAAGTTCTAAATTTGCATTAAAGACGAAATGGAGATGTTCTACCGCAGCTCCACGTCTCACTCAAAACCGAAGGGAATAATAATAATTACCTAACAAAGAATTGATTTATTATCATTCATATATCTTAATAAGGGATGATTGACTGAAGGTGAAATAAAAACCCTAACCACTGCAGGATTCGAACCAGCCGCCTCCAAATGATCACTCCGACCTTCTACACCAATTGAAACCACATTCAAGTCCACACAATGCATGTAGCACTCAAAGGTAGGGGTAAAAAAGAAATTCAACCCAACCCGAGTAAGAATAACCCCATGAGGAAACATGAGGGTTCAACAAATATGGGGAATCACAAACAGTGAGTGCATTTGTACCACTGAGAACAATTTTAAGCCATATTACCAATAGTCTCAAGGAAATGGATCTTAGTATCTCGAGTAACCCAACCCAACCCAACCAGGCAGTCAACACCTCACGGGGCTAGTTCACAACATCAGTCAGTCAAAGACTTCATGAACTGTTATCAGCTTTTGGTTTGACCAACTCGTACTCTTTTCCAACCTAATCCTACATCATGGAGATGTTGCGAACTGGCTTAAGCACTTAACTTCCAGTCAGTAGATCACGGGTTCGAGTCCTACTTCACTTGCCTCAGAGCGTGGACAACTGACTAAGTAATGCTTATTAGCCCAGTAGTGGGTAACTGAGATATAAAGGCGAAAGATTTATCCGCAAATGAGGAGACACCGATCCAAATAGCTCGGGTTGCTTTCGCTAACTTACACCGTCTCTGGCGTAGGCGTGACATCCGGCTATCAACCAAGGAACGTGTGTACTGCTCAGCAGTTCGCTCCGTCCTTCTCTATGGCTCTGAAACATGGCCAATACGAGTTGAAGACATGAAAAGGTTGACTGTTTTTGATCATAGATGTCTACGATCTCTTCCTCACGTTAGGTGGCATAATAAGGTAAGTAATGTAGACGTTAGGCGTAGAGTGTTGGGCAAAGAGGGAAAACCAATCGAAGAGGCTATAAAGTTACATAGATTGAGATGGCTAGGTCACGTGCTGCGCATGCCTAGCCACCGCCTCCCCCGACGGACGGGCATTACTAGCTGATATAGGTGCAGGTTGGAAAAGAGTAAGTGGTGGCCAAACAAAAACATGGCCTCATCAATCCATGAAATCCTTGACAGTTAAACTGAGTCAGGTAGGGAGATGCAGACTTCCGGGTTGGGCCCGCCCTCGGGACTCTAAGAATCAATGGCTGGAGACAATAGGTGATATGGCTCAAAATCGTTGTCAATGGCGCAGATGTATTCAGTCTCTGTAATCTTTCATATTCCTTTCTACCATTACTCATTCTGTTTCACTCTTATTCTTGTCAAAACTCTATTGATTCTCTTCACTCATTTTCTTGTCTACGTTTGTGTGCTATTTGGAACGTGGCAACTCGAACTGCTGCACTTCGGTGCCAAGTTCTATGTTGAATCCAGACAGACAGAACTGAGATATAACTAACTAACTAGTCCTATGTCGGCTAATATTGCCCATCGAGTATGACGATGGATAAAGCATATGCAAAACCTTGTCTTAGCCATCTCAATCAACTCACCTTTACTACGCGAGTGACTAATTCTCCATACGTAACACTCCACACTGATGCAACTTCTCAAATAAGAGAACTAGTCAACAAGCAATGAAACTGGTAATCACTCAGTCCCGTTTCGAGAGGGACAGAGAGAGAGAGAGGCAAAGACAATAATTGGACAAAACTACTGTATTTGTAATGATGATGATGATAGTAATAATAATAATAATATTAGCAGTAAGAATATTGAAATATTATATTCAGCACTCATGCCATACATATTATCCATAGATGCGTGTACACATACGAAATAAAAGACAAAAATGACTTGAAGAAGAAATCATGGTAGAATAAGAGTAAATTGTATAGATACACATGTGCATTGTATTCGTATGTATGTGTGTGTGTCGGTGGTGCGTGTGAGCGCGCGCGCGCGGATGAGTGCGTGTTTTTGGAGTGTAAATGTGATTATGAAACAAACAGGTATAAAATTGAGAATACAACAAGACGACAATTCAAATTAATGTTTAGAAGAATTGTTATTGGCATATAAATGTTGGTTGCATGACGACAATACGAGGGAATATTATGAACTATTTTGGAATATTCACCGAACAAACACAAAATGCATTATACATACATACACATACGCACATACATAGATACGCGGAGACGAAGAAGTTTAGTGCGCGATTGATTACGTTATGCAAATATGGAGGCGAAACCAACTGCATATCAATCTGAAATGAAGAATTAATACAACGAAAAAGGAATACAATATTAGCCATTATTGATAAAGAGTAATCTTTAGAGAACAACACCACACCGCACATATTAATCATACTGAGTAGGTAATTTGTAGGTGTCAGTTGGCACGGATTTTATTCCAATTTTGATAACGAAATAAATTCCGTTAGGGAACCACAACCACTAATTACTAGGGAGAATTAGATAGCTGTTTCGACTTTGTTTGAGGCTCTTTATCAGTACGCACCCATGACTGTACCCGGAATTGAACCAAGGGCCTTCAGGTTACAACGACAGCTCGTATCCTGACCGATAGCTGCTACCTTGACGTGGTGGTCGGGCTTGCACATTGCAATGACCCAACAAGCTACACTGACTGGAACCAATGTTCCTGCAGGTCCTACCATGCTAGGAAGGTTGTAAGGGTAGCGATTAGACTAAAAGCAGTTATCGGCATAGTGTAACAATTTTTTACACTATGCTGGGGATCTGTGGGCAAAGTCATACTGCTGGGGAACAGGGATGTAACAGCAGTGAGGTGTTTCCCTCAGATGACCAGCATGCCAGCTATGCTGTCTCTCCACTCTGGAGAGAGGGGGTTAGAAAAGGTCAACCCCAAAAATTGTACATCCCGACTTATCCCACCTACGGTGGTCCGTAACCGGCGGTAAGTTTACTAACACAGAACCAAACCAAGAGACCAGTGTTCATACAGGCCGTGTGTGACCGACCTCAAGCAGTTTTCCCCTGGGCTCTGCGGTCACGCAACACTAACCCTCTCTCTGTTTCAGGTACCCGAAGAATCAAACAACTTCCACGGTGTGGGCAGCCGGGAAGTAACAACCACCCACACACTTCCACAGATAGACAGCCTGTATACCATTCAGCCACTAGAATGGAATCTAATGGTCCATCAATTCTAACCTGCGCTAATCCACGATATACTGCGAAACCACCCGATAATGTCATCCCCATGAGTAGTTGTCTTAATTCTAATCTGCCACCATCGCGTCAACCTCAAAAATTGCAAATCACCTCTTATCCTGTGACGGTTGGCAAGTAGCCGGTGGCAAGTTTTACATACGGACACAACTTCAAGAAACCACTTCACATAGGCTGTGTATGACCTTCCAGCTCTGTGGTCACAGTACACTTGAGCACCTTCTGTTTTAGGTATCTTAAGGAAAAATAAACTTTCTCAGCGTGAGCAGCCGGGAAGTAATAACCAGACGATGGACTTGTCCATTTTGACGGGATTAAATTCTTGATGTCAGTTCATGTACTAGGCTTCCCAGTTGTGCTTGATGAAAGTAAGAAGGCTGGAGGAGTTATGATACAACCGTCCTAAATCACCTACCTACCTAGGAGATAAAATCGTCCAGTTTAAATGTGTGACTTCTTGATTAATAAGTCAAATGCTAGCTAAATGGTTGAAGGCAATCAGATGGAAGCCTTGCTTTACCTAAGAGGTATCATGCATGTTGACACTCCTCAGCTAAGCGTACCTGTTGACATGAAGCAGCAGCTGATGTCCCCTCTGAAATTCGAGTCCGTGCTACTCCTCACTGATACAGCGAGAAATGTTACAACCACTGTGCTGAGCTATTCGCGTTTACGACTGACTGACTTCCTGTAAGACTGCAATGAATACACATTTACAAGTCAGTCAAATGCTGAAGTCAATGAACTATACATACATCTATTATATACACAAAAAGGTAACTACCAAATATGAAAGAAAAATCCTAAAGTTGTTCAAAAGCTTACTAGAATAAACTTACTGGGGTTATCATGATGACTATTCAGCATGGAGTCGAATACGTCGCCCGTCAAATAGTTTACCATCATAAAGGTCTGCATAATATATACAGCAAAAAAAAGAGAAAATTCTTAATGAAATCATTAAATGTATTTTGAAGTGTAATAAACGAGATAGTAAGACAGCAGAATAGCAGTAGTAATTATATGTCTAGGTAATGAGTGAATGAAATCACTCCTTGAAAACTTTAGCAGCTATTTTCTACACCATTAGCTTGCAGCAGCAGTTAGACATTTTCTTGACTATCTATACTCAATCGAAATAACTGACGCAAGAGGACTGATTCCAGTGGGTTGTCAGCATGATAAAGAAGGAAAGTTGCTTAAAAGCAAACTTTGTAACGGCTGAGAACATTATTGGTGGGCGACAAAAGCGAAAACGAAGAGAAAAGAATCGGCGATAGGTAACACCAGACAACTATTTCGGCTTTTTAACGAAACAGGTTGCAAAAGGCAAAACATAAGTAAGGCAATCTCCGAGAAAAGCAGTGCCTTAATAATTTTTCAGAATGGACAACAGGAAAGTTGGAGGGATACTTCGAGGAACAATTTAATTAGCCGACAGCCAGGCTTAATACATGTCTGAGAATCACAGATAACTCCGTCAGGCTGCTGTAAATCATTGCTTATCCCAGTTTACAAGAAGGGAAACAGGTCTTCCTGTGATAATCATAGGGGGGTGGGGTAATCTTGATTAAAAACAAAAGCTCTGGATTCAGTAAGCATGCGCAGACTAAGTGGTGCTCGGAAAAGACAAGCCTTGGGAAACCAGGCAGGCTTTAAGCTAAGAAGACGGTATACTGAGCATATATATTTATCCTTCAACAGACCTTGGAACATAGGCACCGTTTACATTTTGTTGACTATAACATGTATTGTACAAGTTGCTAAGAGAAAAAATATGTGCTAACTCACACGATAATAACATCAGCAGAAATTACGTCTTGACATCTGCATTCTAGAACATTCCAACTTACCTGTTAGAAATGCTTACAAATCCATGTTTCCTCTTAGCTTCAAGTTGAGATGTCCAACGGCTGCTATTCAGTGACATACTCAAATGCAGCAGTAACATGGAAAAGTTCAGCAACCGGTAATAGTAAAAAAATTAGGACCCAAATGAACGACCCACCGAAATGACAATGAAAAACCAATGAAGTCCGCACTATTTTAACATCTATTCAAATGTATGAGCATATTTATTTATTTTTTTATTTTTGTTTACAGCTTGATTCCACAAAGTACTTTTCGGTAGAAGTATGGAATTTTCAGCATGGATATCGGTAGCCCAAATTTTACAGGCCGACCATAGATATCGGGTGTGTGTTGGCAGGTAATCGAACCCCAGACCATGTGCATGGTCGGCGGGAGTCCTAACCACTGTGCTACCGACGATTCTGTCTTGATCTCTCTTCATTTTGAGTTAGATTTACTGTTATGATCAAGGCTGGGTTATGGTTAAGGAATTAGTATTAGGACTAAGTGTTCCCATTAATGACCTAGACACGGCCAAAGGTGAATAGACTTTAGTCTTCTTCTCGGAATGCTCTCATGTGGTCAAGCGTTCACAGCCTTTGTCAGGTAAGTCCTATTCATCGCCTTCACGCAAAACTGGAAAGACGAATACGAGGGTCTGGCGCTTACAACAAATGGAGTGTTGGACAAACTGGTCTAAACTAGCGGAGCTAAAAAAACGCTGAATCCAAACCTATCGTGTACATGGGGGCTCCAAAATCCAAACTGATTCAATGAGAGTGGTCTATTCAAGACAGCCACCTTCTGAGAACTAGGTATCTGGGTTGTATCACAGCCCTCGCACAAACTATGATATTTTGTGCAGTGTATCTCTTGGAGGCCGCAATACACCACGCTTAGGTTTTAGCAATTTTGATAATAAGATTAGGTGCGTAATTCCCTGGAACCTATACATTTTACAGCATTTGAAACATTACAGTCTTAAGGAAATTAATTTCTTTTCACTGATTCGTCTCATAGGTATATATATATATATACATATATACATAATCATTCACGTTCCCCAGTGGAACAAATGGCTTCAAGCTAGTGGCTTGAAGTTTCTTTAGCAGCGTTTATTTTACAGGATGGGGTTGCTAGCCTCATGCCAAACCTTTCCTCTTCACCAGCATTATTTCTGGCTTAGCAAGGTAAAGGAGTGCGTCGGCCGGGGTTCGAACCCGGGACCATGTACATGGTCGGCGAGCGTTCTAACTGCTATGCCACTGACGCACCAATCATATATATATATATATTCGCTAATACCACACACTTCAACCACAGGAATGAAAGGAAAACGTAACATATAACAGTTGGTACTCAATATGATTAGATTTATAAAAAAAAGTTGTTCGTTATTACTTCAACTCACCTATAGCTCTATAAATATCATCAGGATTTGTGTAGGCGATAAACGCGATCCCTTGTGAACGACCCTCATTATCCGTGACCAGATTGAAATAACTCATTTCCCCAACCTCTCTAAATATCCTTTTCACATCATTAGCAGAGAGAGAGAATGGAATCTACCGAGAAAAAAAGTAATGAAAACCTGCATATCCCGATACCAATTTCAAACACGCAAAAAAAAGTTTAATCAAGCAGAATTAAATGAATTCATAGGATCTCGGTAGAACTCGTCACCTCAATACTCTACACATGCATATATATATATATATATCCTATCGGAATTTCATTGGCAGATATACAAGACAAATAAGCAAATAAACTACATTAAATTAGTCATACACAAAGACAGGTGCGAATATTTTGAAGTGGCATGCAGATATTTAATGAATTTTAGATAACATACGAAGTTCAAGTCATTTTGTACACTGATCAGTTTGATTGACGATAAACATGAATTACCTAATTCGTTTTCTTCAGAGCACAAATATGATATATAAGCCATATTTGTGCTCTGAAGAAAACGAATTAGGTAATTCATGTTTATCGTCAATCAAACTGATCAGTGTACAAAATGACTTGAACTTCGTATGTTATCTAAAATTCATTAAATATCTGCATGCCACTTCAAAAAAGACGAAAGAATCAAAAGAAAAGAAAGTGAAGAAGACACTTCATCCGGAACCGCCAAATGACATCTTCCCGGTGGATATATCTAATTATGTTCATAATTTATTTGATGTTTCCCTGTCAAAAGAACAAACAGAAATTCTGTTAATGGGTTTCAACTTCTGTGTTCCCATGAAAAAGGCAAAGCAAATTTATATCGAATGCCAATTTGCAAATCTTTATGACCACTTTATGGGGCCACATGCTACGTCAAGTGGCAGTGAAAGCTGGTTGAAATTAAAGATGGCTGACACTGCTCATCAATTTCGAATCATGCCGACCAATCAAAAGTCGCATAACATCAAAGAACACTGGAGATCTCTACACAAGCTCCATCCAAAAAGAGAATAATGTTGTTATTTTACAATCTGATAAAGGACAAAGTGTAGTACTAATGAATAAGATAGATTATG
>OX235276.1:10016959-10052620 GCA_944472155.2 Trichobilharzia szidati
TTCCAAGGCAAAATATGTAGACAAACAGAAGGCGTAGCAATGGGATCACCAATATCCCCTATCATAGCAGACATATTTATGGACAGTTGGGAAAATATTGTTCTAAATACATTTAATCCTACTCCAAAAATATGGTGAAGATATGTGGATGACACTTTCACAGTGTTAAAAACAGAACATATCTCTAGCTTCTTGACGCATCCATAAACGCACTAGTGAAGGAAATAAAATTCACATTTAAATCGGAAGATGAACAAGGAGAATTAGCTATGTTAGATTGTAAAATAAAACGAATAGAAGAAGGTAAACTCCACACTAGTGTTTATAGAAAACCAACGCATTCTAATAGATATTTAGACTTTAATTCATCCGATCCGTTGTCTGTAAAGGCAGTCTTAGTTAAGTGTCTAACAAACCGAGCCATAGCACTAAGTAGCACAAAAAAGACCTAAATGACGAAATAAAACAGATAGAAGAATGGCTGGTCGGTGTTAAATAACAAACTATCCTATAAAATTCATTAGGAAGATCACTAAAGGCCAAAAACATAATAAAAATAATTGTGGAACTAGTAGTGATAACATAAATAAGAGAGAATATAAGTCATCCACTGTTATACCATATAAGGAGGGGACATCTCAGACCCTACGTAGGATTCTCAATAAAGCAGGAATTAGGGTGGCATTCAAACCTACAAACTCACTCAGATAGGACAAGCTCTGTAGGTTGAAAGACCCAGTTGACTCAATTAAACAAAATAATATAATTTACAAAATACCCTGCAATGACTGTGAGTTAGGTCAATTACATAGGTCAAACTAGTAGGTCGGGGTTAGTCAGATTATCAGAACTGAAGAATTCAGCTAAGGGGAGAATGGTTGACACTGAAAAGATAGGTAATTTAGAGAAAGGAGCTCAGCAACTGCACTTCACGCATTAATAAACAACCACACAATAGAGTGAGAGAGGGTTAAAATTCTAAAGAGTAACATAGGCAGGTGGAGAGAGAGGTTGATTACGAAATCCTTGTTCATTTAGTCTACACCCAACACATGCAACAGAAATGACTCAATGCAAATACCAGAGATATGGAAGATATTATTTCCACCAGTCAGTCAAATCAGAGGAGGATAATAAATAATCTAAAAATTCTATTTCAATTCAAGCACATCACAACATTCTAACAAGTAACTTATTATGACTATAAAAACACTCGTCTTATTTCCCATCTAATTGTAATTGAACAATAACACTCATATTATTATTTCTGAATGTATATTATCCTATATTGATTTTTATTTCAATATCTAGTCAATTCCACACATGTATATAAATGAAGAAAAGAAGTTGTGTGAGTAACTTGATATGATTATGAGCAGTATAGTTTGTGCTCGAAAGGTGGTCATCAGTTAATATTACTGTATAACACCACTGTGTGATTTATCAAAATAAAATCTTATTCATAATGGAGTTATGCTCTACCACCACAGTGCCCAAGTTTTATACTTATATCAATAATTATGTTAAACTTCTTTATTCTTCTTGGTCATTGTAAGATTGTTTTTTGTTTTAAATGTTACCCCCTGAATTAGTTCCATTTCACTTCATCTTCTCCCTCCTTATTTTACTTTTAGTTTTTTGACATCACTTGACTTACTTTTAAAATCCTTCATCAATCAGTTCATTTATTTAGTAATCTTTTAAAGGTTCTTTAGAATTCATCCACTTCAACTCTACCGCCCTTAAACAAACCAAATCCCTACAGATCAACTCTTGAAATATTAATCTGACGTTCACTGGTGACTGGCTACAGGATGGAGTTTCCTGGAGTTCTACTGACAAGTCGTGACCAGCCAGTGTGGTTCCTCTAGTCCGGAATGAGGGCGAATGCTTGACGATGACATCGGCTAGTGCCAGTCACGCTAAAATTAATAGGCTGGCTGGCCAGTGATTTGGGTCCCAGTGACTGAATCGTCTGAGAGTTAAGTAGCCTTGTAACCGCGACACCCTTGGTTCGAACCGTGTCTGTGGTTGGTGCGTACTGATGAAGAGTCCCAAACTAGGCTGACGAAACAGCTGTCTGGCAGTACTCCCTGCTGCAGTTGTTCTAATGGTTCTCTAACTGATGTCAACTCATGATGAAATCCTCCAACCAGTCAGACAAAAATCCCTACAAACCAATACTTGAATTCCATCAGTCAAGTTTGTAAGTCTGCATCAAAACGAAGAACTACAAACATGAAACCAGTGTCCAACAGGAGGTCAGTCACGAGTCCGAATACCTCAGTTGTAACGCCCCTGACTACAGCACTAAGTTACAGGGATTTGGATTTTAGAAGGGACGTGAATTCTTTCAAGGTTGCAGATACGTCTTACTGACTGGTGAGTGCCAAGAAAAACACAAAACCTATATCCAAAGCTTCCTTTAGCCGATTGCCTCCAGCCATCCAGTAGCAACAATTTAGAACACACCACCATTTATCATGGTGGTGGCGGGGATTGTGTAACCAAGTTGAAGCGTTATTCACAGAAGAAAATGACACTCACTGTCAAGAAAGATCGAATAATAAATGATTCTGTGCACTGGAGAAACAAAACAGTGGCAAAATTCGAAACTGATGACTTTATCAAAAGTTATCAGTTTGAAACTTCTTTTTTTGTTAGAACTTACCGTTTTCGGATTAGTCAATAGGGTAGCCAACATGAGTATATGAACTATAATAAACACTGTGATAGCGACTTCATACTGTGAAAAAAGAATAACATAATATTATTACATATTTAGTATATTTTCAATCATCAAATGAGTACTAATCATAGGGAAATATATGACTAGATAAGTTTATTTTATCAGTACGCACCCACCACTAGGGTTCGGACCCAGGACCTTCTGGTTACAAGGCCAACGAGCTAGCTCGTAGACCATTGATCAGCCACTGGGACCCGATCCAATGGCAACCTCGTGAAATCTAACTTCTGCTAATTTACTATACAGCGCGACTGGCACCAGCCAGTCTTCGGTGGCAACTATTTGTCCTCACACCCGATATGCTTCACTCTACTGGTTGAATGGCTTCCACTAGAACCCAGGTAACTACCTACCTGAATAGGGCCAGTCGCTAGTGAGCATTTCATTGATTTTTGAGTATTGGTTTGTAAGGATCTGATTGATTGGTTACAGGATTCATTTACGAGCTGACATTGGCTAGGGAACCATTGGAAAACCTCCAGGGAGTACTGGACAGCCAGCTGTTTCATCAGCCTAGTTTGATACTCTTCAGCAGGACGCACCCACCGGGGTTCAAACCCTGGACCTTTCGGTTAGAAGGCGAGCTTGTAGACCATTCATCAGCCACTTGGACTCGATTCGATCCAATGGCCAGTCCATGAATTCCAACTTCTGCCAATTCATGACATAGCTTGACCACCAGCCAATGTCTTTGGTGAGTATTTGTCCCCACATTCGACCTGCTTTAACCTACTGGTCACGACTTCCCACTAGAACCCCAGACTACTACCTGCGTGAATAGGGACAGTCGCGCGTGTGGACAAATACTCGCCGAAGACATTGTTAAGTGGTCGTGCTATGTCATGAATTGGCAGAAGTTGGAATTCACGGGCTGGACATTGGATCGGGTCCCTGGGGCTACGAGCTCGCTAGCCTTGCAATCGGTAGGTCCCGGGTTCGAACCCCTGCAGTGGTTGCCTACTGATGAAGAGTCCAAAACTAGGCTGATGAGACAGCTGTCTGACAGTACTCCCAGTTGGTTTTCCAATGGTTCTCTAACCGATGTCAACTCATGATGAAATCCTGTAACCAATCAATCAAATCCCTACAAACCAATACTTGAAAAGTTTATTTTAATAATCGCACACAGTGATGATGCAGTATTAACTACTGGATGACAGTGTTTCGAGCATAAATTATTAGTGCTCATAATCATATGAATTTTAGTCACACGGTTTCACAATTTGTCTTATATATATTTTCTCTCTGTTCTCTCTCTGCCTCCAGCTTTACTTTGTTGTCTGTTACCACTTTCCATATCTGCGGTATAGGCGATGCTTTGCGTAATTCCGATCGCAAGGGTGCGGTGTCGAATCGATGAAAAAAGACTTAGTCAGTGGTTAACCTATCTCTCACACCACCTAACTGTATTACCTTTTAATACTCTCACCCTGTCCCACCCTACTGTGTGATGATTACATGCAATTGAATGCAGCGCAGTGCGATGGCTCAGTTCCGTTTTTTCTAGGTTATTTAACTTATCAAGGTCAATTATTCTAGGTCTGGTTAGTATATTTTACATGTTCTTTGGAATTCCTGAATGTGATTGACTGGAACATGCGGACGACTGTTAAGTAGGGAGCAAATGGTCATACCTTGGACTGACTAGAAGATCCTAAATGATACGCAAATTTACAGATGATTTAAATCTAATGTCGAACAAACTGAGAGGTCTACAGGGAAAAAGCACTAAGTTGACAGAACATGTAGTGGAAACAGGACTTCAAGTAAATATAGATAATTATAAGACTTAAAAGTGTGAAATATTCCCATATCACATGAATCAAGAGTCAATTTGAACGAAGAATATTCTTCTCAATAATTTCTCCTCAGGTTCTTACAATTATAAAATATTATTATATACCTAATCATCGACGACAAGCACTAGTAACTCTCAGCAGGAGAGATCTTTCAGAAAGTACCTCTTTTATTCGAATAAAGGTTTTTGCATTTCCTAATGAATGAAGTGGGAAGTCGTGACCAGTAGGGTGCAGCAGGTCCGGTGTGAGGACAAATACTCGCCGAAGACATTGGCCAGCGGTTGCGCTATATCGTGAATTCGCAGAATTTAGAATTCATGGGCCATTGGATCGAATCCCAGTGGCTTAATGGTCTACGGGCTCGCCTTGTAACCAGAGGGTTCTGGGTTCGAACTCCGGTGGATGCGTACTGTGAAGAGTCCCAAACTAGGATGAAACAGCTGTCAGTACTCCCAGGTTTTCCAGTATTTCTCTAAGCAATGTCAGCTCATGATGAAATCCTGTAACAAAACAATATTGCTTTTACTGACGTTTCGCTATTTAATGCTGCTGCTAATAGCGTTATCAAAGTATTATTAAACCAGAATTTACAAAATCCACTCAGCTTATATTCAACAAATTTAATCATCGTTCATAAGGATGGGTTCATTTTTCCGTTGTCAAATCCGCCAGTTGGTAAAGATAACAAAATTAGTTGTACATTGTTGGATTTGATAAGTGTGTAACATTATAAAAGCAGTGTTTTTCTGCATAATGAAATTGCTTATCACATCCGTGTTTATTTTGTCATTTCATGGGAGAGGCGGGTGTTGTAACCAGGTCAAATTCTGTTTCAGTCCATCGTCCATTCCTATTCAGACAATTTGTATTCCATTTGATATGAAGTGCTTCTGATGATATTAGACGTTCTTTGTGATTTCTAAAATGTTTCTGGATTATTTCAATTCTGTTAAAATCAATCCTGTGACCTGATTCTACAGCATGTAGACGACCTATGGCTAATGATGGTTCAAGATTTTTCAGTTTAAATGGATTTGTCAGTGGTTGTTCTGATTTTGACTTCTCGCGATGTTTTCCTAGTGTATATCGCATCACATTCCAAGCAGGCATTTTATTTTGTAGACACAATTAGGTAGAGAATCCTTAAGGGTTTGGTCTTTTATATGGACAAGGTTGTTTCGCAGTGTGTCTGATGTCTTGAAGAAAACTCTGATGTCAACTTTATTGAGTGCTCTTCTGATATCTTCTGACGTCTCTGCTCTATTTGGAATGACAGCTGTTGTTTTGCTTGATAGTCTCAAGCAAATATTATTCTCATATATATTTTCGCAGTTCAACACTGCATTAGCAACAGAATACTATGTATATTTGAACATTCTATTTCATATCGTTTAATGTAAGCCAAAATCACACGCTGAATGATTAGTTATAGAATATAAAACTATCTATATGAATAGCGGTTTGGTCACTTGAAAATATTCTTTGGCTTCCATGTCTTGACTTCTGTTGTTACAAGTTTTTGATGTAGTTGTGTTCTCTGAGCAGGTGGATGGTTTATTTGGGAAGCTTTCATTGCCCCTACTAGGCAACATCCTCCGTGCACACTTCAATTCGATGAAGTGAGCTTTGAGATTTCTCCACGAGTTTATTAATCATCTCTCCTGGTGGTGACCTTCAACGTGACTGGTTGCCTTTGTATATTTTCATACCCTCTAGGCTATTTGTATTGGAGCTGGGTGTTTCCCTGACTTGAACGTTGACCTTTTGTGTGTGTGAGGTTTCCTTCTTATCGGTTGATAAATTTTGTCTATGTCGATGTGTCTATTCATTGATGATTCACCGGAATACCAGGCTTCTAACAATTCTTTGGCACTCTTAGTGTCTCCTTTGTCTAATATTTGAACGTTGTCCCAGTCAAAGTGATGCCCTTGGTTGTCTGTATGCAGTGAGTGGATATCATGTCTTCTGAGAGCCACTTTATGATCATGGATACAAAGACGAAGGGGACGTCCACTTTCGCCAACGTAGTGTTTTTCTCAGACATTGTAATTCACTTTGTAGATGATGTTGTTTTTATCTTTTTCCGTTGTTGAGTCTATCGGTTGACATAGAGTTGAGTGAAGTGACTTTGTTGGTTCGTGTGCGACGTCAATTCCTAAAGGTTTGAAGAGTCTTGCGGTGATTTCTGAGATGTCCTTTATATATGGTAAGTCAGGGAAACAACCAGCTCCAATACAAGGAGCCTAGAGGGTGTGAAAACACACCAAAACAGCCAACTACGTCTAAGGTCACCAACCAAGAGAGGTGACTAATAAACTCGTGGAGAAATCTAAGCAGCTCATTTCATCGAATCGAAGTATGCTCTGAAGATGTTGTCTAGTGTGTGGGGCAATGAAATCTTTACAAATAAACCATCCAGCTGCTCAGAGAACACAACTATTTTTTATTATTTTTTTCTGATTTACAACTTGATTCCACACAGTATTTTCAGTACAAGTGTGGAATTTTCAGCATGGATATCGGTAGCCCAAATTCAGGCCGACCATAGATATCGGGTGTGCGCCGGCAGGGGATCGAACCCCGGACCATGTGCATGGTCGGCGAGAGTCCTAACCACTGTGCCACCGACGCACACTACATCAAAATCATGCACCTGAGCTAAAAATCTTCTCCATCATATGTTGCAAGTTCACTACTATTATTATTATTATTCTCATCATCCTTATTTTATTATCACTCTACCACGGTTTAATAGTAACATTGCATTTTCACACAGATCTATAAAAAAAACACCTTATCGTCTTTCCACTCTACACAACCATATTGATTAGTCATTTTCTCACACGTGTTACTGCATGCTAACACTTCTGCCCCCACTTTTTCTAATTTCCACTTAGTCACCCGTCTAGCCTACGCCTTACATTACGTAGTACGTTTTTCAAGGACAAATTTTACCAGTAGTATCTGATTGGTCGTCTTATGACTTCTTTACTAAATATGGTAATAACGATTGTACAGCAGCTTATGAAAATGAATCGTCGAGAAGAAAATTTTCTTCTATGCTGTTCACATCTTTTTCTTATCAATAAAACATTTTGAAGAAATTAAAAGTCAAATTCAACGAAGAAAATTTTCTCTGCCGACGAAATCATCTTCACAGGCTGGCTGTACAGTCGTATTTATACTTACAAAAATATATATAGTGGTGTATTATCGAGTAATAGGGAGCGGGTGACATAATTCATATAATTACTCAGAAGTGGCTTTAGAAGTGAAAATTAAAAGTTGTAAATTACGTGGTACTCAATGGCACAAAGATAGAAAGTGATACAATAGATGGGGAACTGGGGCGACTCAGACAAGTCCTCATTGAGAATGGATATCCTCCAAGATTTATCGAGAAAAACATGAAGCTAAGGGAAAAGCTTGAAAGAATTTAGACGGGGCCGAAGAAACTGCTATTTATGATTGTTGAATTTAAAGGTGATACCGCAGCTGAGATCCTGAAGAATCGCTTATGCAGATCACTGAGTAAAGCCTTCTTTATGGCTGAGCTATGGATCAATTTCTACAGCCGACAAATGATCAACGGATGTGTGAAGGATAAACTGACACTTTCGACGGGCCACCTCAATGTGTGTTTATAAATTTACATGTTCGTGTGGAGCTAGTTATATTGGCCGCACAAAGCGCATGCTTTCCAAACGCATCTCTGAACATTATCCAGCATGGTTAGCAAAGGGACAATGCAAGACAATTACTAGCTCAATTCTCGAGCATTTGGTGAACTCAGGCCACGTAGCTCCACCAGAATCGTCTTTCAAGATCATCTACAAAGTGAAGCCAAATGGTACAAAGGGCGTCAGGTTTCGGCTTTTGTGTATGGCGGAGGCGCTGGCAATTCGTCAATACAACCACGAACTCTGTATACAGAAAAGTTTGTCCAGTCTCTTATTCTACCTTGGTCTTAACCTCTTTACTAGTCGTTCCCTGTAAAAAATTTTGATTTTTTCTTTTCATTTTAATTTTACTTTTAGTTTGTCTTTGATTTAATAATTAATTCACTATTATCACTCTCATATGCTTCTTCTTTACATTTCACACCCTCTTCGCACTTGATAAATTGACACTCAGTTACCATCTTTATTCTCACTCAATAACAATTTTAACCTTTCCAAATTTCTAACTTTGTGCCGTTGAGTACCACGTAATTTACAACTTTTAATTTTCACTTCTAAAGCCACTTCTGAGTAATTATATCAATTATGTCACCCACTCCGTATTACTCAGCAATGGACTACTATAGATTTTTGGTGAATATAAATACGACTGTACAGCCTCTGAAGATGATTTCGTCGATAAAGAAAATTTTCTTCGCTGAATTTGTTTTTTATTTTCTTCATGACTCAAGGGGTATTTTCGGTGATTTAAAATATTTTTAAAAATGTCAAATAATATGATGAATAATCACTTGCAACAAGGCTGGGGGTAAATATTAGTGTGAGGTGAGTGGTGGTGAGTTGTCTAAAAATAGTTGTCAGTGTTACTCAAATGCATAAGAAGAGTTTAATGACTATATTAGAGTTACGAATAATTTAATTAGTGAGTTTTGATTAGGATATACATAGAAACGCAGGAAAATATGGAATTACATGAGAGTTGTGAAGAAATACAAGAGTTATAAGGAGCCAGGAAAGTAGGCACACAAACACCCAGTCACTAGAAATCAACACGGTTGTTGCCATGGTATCGTAGAAGTGGTTGAATGATTTTCTTTTGAATACATAACTCTGATTGGCTAAGGCTTCAACAATACAAAGGAGGCAAAAGTCTATTGCCTTCGGTAGGTTATTCTTGACTCTGGGATTTGTTGAGATGGAATGGGTAGTTTTGTCGAGATTTTCGATGATCGCACTCCTTTTATAGAGCTATTAATACCTTTTCGCAGCCATGCAGGATAGTATTCTCGGATTCTTTTAGACAGGATACATGTTAAACGACCAATGTGCCTGGCTCGAAAGCAACAGGTAAACTGAGATATGTTCATAGAATTGGTCAGATGCAAGGTCTTGTCCTCAAGACTTCTGCATACAAGTGGACGACTGGAAAACACTACTCTTAGCCTTGATACGAAGAATTTTCTCCTCAAAGATACTGAAATTCTTGTCTTAAGGATATCACAAGCCAAGTCTCTCTGGAAATCCAGGTTCATGTGAGGTTTCTTTTTTGCCGCAATTAATGTTCCATTCCTCCACGCTTTCCGTCTGAAATTCTTGTTGATGAATCTTGGTGGATATCGATTTTGGACGAAGGTTTCTTTCAGGAGATCCAGTTCTGCTTCCAGGGTGTCAGGACTGCAGATGCGTCGGATCTGAGTGGCGAGGGATTTAATCGAATTTCCTTTTCGTTATGGTATCCAACTGTAGAAACTTGTTAGTTGACCGTTCCAAATAGGTTTTCTATGGACTGACGTTCTCATGGTTCCAGTGAGTTATCTTGTTAATTCCACATCAAGAAAGGGAATTTGGGACTCGTTTTCCATTTCTAGAGTGAATTTTATTGCTGAATGGCAGTTGTTAAGCATTTGTAGCTACTGACTGGAGTTGTATCTATTGTCGCAAATGATGGAAATTTATCCTGCGTACCACTTATACACTTGTCGATCGTCAGTGGACTACCTTAATGGGCTATTCTCAAGAACAGCCATAAAACAGCCTTCTAAGAATGGACCCATTGGGGAGATCTCATAGCAGTACCGTCCTTTTGTCCGTAGATGGTGTCATTGAAAGTGAACTGTATATTGAGAGTACATAATTGAACCAGGACATTTAAATGATCAAATAAAACAAATAAGGTAAACATAACTAGCTGGTGACTCTCACCAAATTTTATTGAAAATGTATTAAGACCCATGGGAGTAAATAAGAATGGTAATGCAAATATTGAAAATACAGAAAAGAATACAAAGCCTCGATAATACTACAGTTTTAAGAAGGAACGACAGAGGCCTTACATTTTGGATTCTTAATAAGACTGCAATTAGTTTGGCGGATGGGGACTAGCAGTGGAATCTAGAAGGAGTATCTCGTCCCAGATTTTGGACCACTCGCCAGCTGGATGTATCTACACTCTCAGGTGGGTGATGGTGTCTCTGTTGAGGCTCGAACCCATTACCCGCCCTTCTAAACGCTAGAGCATTATCCATTAGACTACTTGGACCATGAGAGCCACTGGAGAACGCAGGTTCATCCAGATGATGAATCCCAAACAGGACGAAATGCAAATCTTGAGTCCCACTGCTGGTAACTCAGCACTATAAATACTTCAAGTCAATCCTCAGACATCGTTAAAGTGTACACACTAGGAGCTGACATATCAACAAAGGTCGAACATTTCGGTCCAGTCAGTCAACGGAAAGGTCAAGACCGAATTAAAAATATGGCCGGAACTAGTGATACAGATACAACTGTACAGACTGAAAATAAAATCCTTATGCATGAAAAGTGCGTAAAGTTAAAGAATCGCAATTCAAGTGGTGCGAACGCAAAAGTGACCTAGGGGCGACTAATTAGAATGACCAGTGCGCTGTTGCCCGTAGAAACGCCATTTACTTACTAGAAAATCAGAGGTAACAATTATGAGCACCATAAACCAGTTTACTAGAAAAATACCGATAATAAAAGTATTATCCATTCCATCTGGTCTCGCAGACTCCCAGTACTTCTATACCATATCTTCTCATTTCTTTAGCTACCTGGGTAGCTACAAACATTTAACACACATTCTACCTCTCTATTGTTATTCTTGCTCTCATCAAGAGAAAACACATAGGCTGGCTGACTGGCTTCCAGAAGGTGGGCTTTCACCAGCCCACTGTGGAATTTTCACCCCTCCGATTCCAGCAAAAAATAAGTTGTTTTTTTTAAATGTTTTGTAATTTTAATATTCTTTTAATTGTGCGTTAGAGTTTCTGTAGTAGCCTGAATGGCTTTGCGGGGTAGGGGTACTGGGCTCAAGCCCAACCCTCCTTCTTTTGCCGGGTTTGGCACCGGCTACAAAACTAGCGAGTTAGTAAACTAGGTGAGGTTGATAATATAAGTAAAACACTGTAATCCCAATCCTAGTCCTAACCCTGGTCATACCCTAGCCCTAATCGTAGCCCTAATAGGAACCCTACCCTGATCGCAAACCTAACTGTGATCCTAACAAGCTATCAACCCAATATCAAGACAGTACTTAAAAACGAGATCGGAATGAAATCTGCACCACAATTCGTGCACAGTAACTACAGCGACTCTATAATAAAAGAAAGGTGCCGTTATCTAACAAAGTTAATGATGCTTTCGTACTCTTGGGTCTCTATTCTTTAATTTGTCCAAAAAATGGACATACATTTGTCCACCAAGAACAATAATCAGGGGAGATATCCAACCTCCAAGTATTGTTTAAAATCACAAAATGCAAATATTGAATATATATATATATACGTATATATTTATATGTATAATCTACCAGTTGTGTTAACTTACCATGAGGAAAAATGTACTGCCTCGGTTATAAGCAACCAGGACACCGAAAGCGTACAAGCAGATAAACATTACAGTTATCGCCATCAACGTTAGAGTGATTGGTCCTGTATAATAAATAAAAAAGAGAACAGAGACAGATACATACGGAGAGAATGAGAAAGAGCAGAGGATCATAAGGTAACTAACTGACTTGCTCCTCTAAAAGTTCTAACTGACATAAGTTAGAATTTATGGACCGGTTATTGGATTTCGTCCGAATAAGTGAATGGTCATTTATTTATTTATTTAAACGAAAAAAGCTTGGTACAGTATGGCACCAAGAAAGATGCGCCACACAATATTAATAAAACAACATAGATCAAAAGTAAAAAAGTATAAGTAGAGAACGGATAAAGAACTTCATCTGGAAGGAAAACAGTCATACTTAACAAGTTCAAACAGTATTCGTCAACTGCCATCAGGAAGGGAAGAAAGAAGGAAATTGCAACACGTTCGCCATTGATTACGATTCTTGGCCATATCCGATAACGTTTCGAGCCATCGATTCGAGCTATCTCGCGGACTCCAACCAGGGAGTCGTGACGCACCAACCGATGCTAATCTAGCACAAACATCCTTCAGCCCACGACGCCACGTCATGGGCTGACGCCTTTCCCATCCCGTCCCAGGGCTAGCGAACAGAGACCTGTACGGAAGCCTCTAGGATGACATTCGCAGCACATGTCCAAGCCACCGGAGCTGGTGTTTCCAGATGACGACACTTAACAAATGGTGATCTCCACTGTGTACAAAAACACGCCGCCGAACCTCAGAATTACTCACGCGATGATGCCATCGAACGCAGGCAATCCTGCGGAGACAGCGATGATCGAACACGCAGAGCCGCCGCACATCACCAGCTCGGAGAGGCCAATTGAATGGTCAACAAGTTCCCCTGATAACATGAAGCTTCTAGGTTTGATCTCCCGTGAATGTGTTTATGTGAGTGTGTAGTGATGAAGAGTCCTAGAGTAGGATAAAACATCTGTCCAGTACTCCCTGTTGGTCTTCAATACTTCTCTTTAATAATATCAATTCATGATCAAACTGGAAACAAATGAAATCCCCACAAAATAACACCTGAACATGATGTCAGTCCATACAAAGATGTATCACAGGGATTTGATTCATCCTGTCACAGAATAATCAATGAGATGCTCACTAGCGACTGGCCTTATTCAGGTTGGGTCTCTAATGAGGAGTCGTGACCAGTAGGGTACAGCAAGTCGGGTGTGAGGATAAATAGTCGCCGAAGAGATTGGCTACTGGTCGCGCTTTATCATGAATTGGTAGAAGTTAGAATTTGTAGGCCATTTGATTGGGTCCCAGTGGCTTGATGCTCTCCGAGCTCGGCAGTCTTGTAACCAGAAGGTCCTGGGTTCAAACCCCTGTTGTGGTTACCCACTGATGAAGTTGACGAAACAGCTGGCTATCCAGCACTCCCATCTGGTTTTCCAATCGTTCTCTAACCAATGTTAACTCATGATGCAATTCTGTAACTAATCACAAAAGTGTTCAAAATTAGTGAGCACTGAATACTTGTTTCATCCTACTTTTAGACTCTTCATCCGTGCTGATCAGTTGGGATTCTATAAATGGTGTAAACTAGTGAAGAACTCTACACAGGAATATTTTTAAACTGACTAGTTCTGTGAACAAGTGTACTTCAACTGCTCCTATTTTTCAGGAATAAGAAGTTAAATGGTTGGAAATTTTGGCTAATCCACTTTTTCGGGAAGTTGCATCATCCGTAATCGAATGGCTGTTTGTGAAATCTCATCTGCCAACCTAATTTATTTTTCGCTTAGATGTATTATTATTACTGTTTCCTTTAATTCCTAGAGGAAGATAGAGCTTCAGCCGCGCGTATCCATTACGTTCGGCTCTCTGCTAGAGTCTTCACCTGGCTCCAAGTCTGCCCACACTTTTTCATCTCCTCTTCACATGACCTCCTCCAAGTCACCCTTGCACTGACGACCAACTCGCCGCTTCCCTTTCGGGTTCCACTCGAGCAATGGCTTGTCTAGTGATGTCACTTGATGGTTTCCTCAGAGTATGGCCAATCCATCTCCATTTCTTCCTGCCTATTTGTTTCACAATCGGTTCCTGGTTGGTTTGCTCCCAAAGATCCCTATTGCTGATCTTTTCTGGCCATCTGATCTTGAGTATTGAGCGAAGATAACTGTTAATGAAGGTCTGTAGTTTGTTTGAGATGCTCTTTATGACGCGCCAAGTCTCTGATCCGTATGTATAATAGCACTGACTTCACATTGGAGTTGAAAATCCGGATCTTATTTTTGATGCTGAAGTAGTGCTGTTGACCTCCACACAGACTTGAGAGTAGTGAAAGCTTGTCTTGCTTTTCCGATTCTTGCTTTGATATCCTCGTCAGTTCCGCCTGTAGTTGAAACGATGCTTCCCAGGTAGGCAAAAGAGGTGATATGTGATCAGATGTGATATGATGCAATTATCAATCAAAGAGGTTGCGTAGTCCACGACAGTTGCCTACATCCTTCTTCATCACAGATTAACTACAGGCTGTTACTTGAATTCCCTTCCAATAAACTGATGCATGACAACTGCTCTAATTGTTATTTCTGTAACCGTTAGATTATGTCCATGAATTTCAAAATGTACTCATGGACATTTTTGTTAACTGGCTTTCAGACTGCTTCTACACGTGTCACAGAGATGAAGGAAAAGCATCATAATGGATTAGTCTATGCTTCAGATCGAACAGTACTGTGTATCACACAATATACTACCTGTTACTGTTTTACTGCGGAGATCCTGGATCAAGAAACAATGACTTACGCCTAGAATTCTGAACATTGTGCAGACATTTTGTTCAGAATAAAGTTGAAGATATGAAAAAGGCGATCCTCTGTAATCTTTGAGGGCTGAATTCTATCACTCTTATTAAAGAGTATAATGTGTTTAGTAATACAGACATCAGGCAAAGAGTGTTAGGTACAGAGGGAGTGTCAGTCGATGAGGTTGTGAAACTGCATAGACTGAGGTTGCTGTAACACGTGTGATGCATGCTTAATATTATTCTTATTATTGTTTCCTTTAATTCCTAGGGGAACATAGGGCTTCAGCCAAACGTCTCCATTGCTTTCGGTTACCAGACAATGTTTTCCCCTCGCTCCATGTCTGCACACATGTTTTCATCTCCTCTTCACGCGACCTCCTTCATGTCTCCCTCGTAATGACCACCAACTCCCCGCTTCCCGTTATCGTTCCAATCGAGCGATGGCCTGGCGTGTGATGTCACTAACTTGATGGTTTGTTTTCTCAGAGTATGGCCAATCCACCTCCATTTCTTCCTGCATATTTGTTGCACAATTTGTTTCTGCTGGGTTGGTTCGCTCCCAAAGATCCCTACCTGTTGCTGGTCTTTTCTGGCTGGCCATCTGATCTTGAGTAGTATTGAGCGAAGACAGATATTGATGCAGGTCTGTAGTTTCTTCTAAGTGCCTTTCGTGAAGCGCCAGGTCTCTGATCCATAAAGTAGCACTGAGTTCACATTGGAGTTGAAAATCCTAATCTTGTTTTTCATGCTGATTGGTGCTGTTGATATCCACACAGACCTGAGAGAAATGAAAGCTTGCCTTACTTTCCTGAACCTCGCTTTGATGATATCCTCATCAGCGCCGTCCGCCTGTATTTGAAACAATGCTTCCCAGGTTGGTCGGTAAAGGAGGTAGCCTCTTTCAGATCTCTCCCGTTTATGCTGATGCATGCTCAGCCATCGCCTTTTACATCAACTAGTGTTAGCTAACAAAGGGTTAGAGGAGTGAGTAGTGACCAGAACGAAACCTGTCATCAATCCATGAAGTCTGTGATAGTTCATTTGAGCCACTTAAGGTGGTTCACACTGCCTGGTCGGGATCCCCAGGATTCTAAGAACCAGTAGCTGTCGACTATTGGTGGTGTAGCTTGAAATCATTCTCACTGGCGTTAATCCATTCACTCTGAATCATCTCCTAGACGCATTACTTCTCCATTATTCTATATGTGATTGTGTCCCTCTATAATAGTTTGTTTGTATTACTTCTTGTTTCTCTCTCTCTGCCTTCACGTGTGCGTTTATGAATTATAGCAAGCTGAACTCTCGCATTTCTGTGCAATACGCACTTGATCCGGGGTTCGATTCCTGATCAACATATTCCTAAACCTGGCTTAACTGGCAGTAAATAAGGTAGAGAAAGAAGGTCACACATGTGGCTAACAATCCCTACTCTTCAGAGTAAAACACCACTACTACTGAAATTCAAGGCCCAAATCATCTTGAAGTCATCCACGTTCCACTCGGAAAGCAAAAACAAATAAAATAATTAATGTCAGTAAAAAGTTTGAGCATTGTGGAATAGATTGAGTAAAGTATAATTACATTTTAATGGTTTACACACAATGAAAAGTTTTTTTATTATTGGTAATACTTCAAAAATATGCACCAAAGAAAGCCTACATGGCATTATACGAAAGGCATTCACAATAGGGAAAGATATTAATGAAGCAAAAGAAAAACTCATGGTGGCAAAAAGCACGAATGACATAGAAGTTACTAAAACCAATTGGATTGTAAACATGTCAGGCAGAAAGCTAACAGAACCAGAACAAGATGTACTGATGAAAGGGATGAACTTCAGCATTAGTAATAAAAAATTAAAACCTGAAGATATTATACCGATGGCTGAAACAGCACTAGAAGGACATGACAAGCAAAAAGCAGAATTGGTACGGGCACAATGTGTATTAACTTAAAAAAATAGTAGAAAAACTAAGTGTAATGAAGGAAGAACTAAAAGCACTTCAAGACATAAAAGCAGACAAATCCATTGTCGTTACTCGAGCAGACAAAAGAAACACAACAGTAATACTTAACAAAACAACATATACGGAAAAGAAGATGAACGAACATTTACAATCTGGACCCTATACCTTAATGACGAAGTCAGCAGAAACAATCACAAACAAAACAATGAAAGAAACAGCAAAGGTAGTTAGACAGATGAAAGAAGTAATTGGTACGTCAAAATGGTTTGAAATTATGCCAAAATCATGTAATATGCCTAGGATATATGTCAAGATAAAATTGCATAAAGAAGGATATCCGTTAAGACCGATTGTAGATTTTAGAAACACACCAACGTATATGCTGTCAAGATTTCTCTCAACAATACTAAGACCAACAAAAGGCAACTCAAAAGCTAGAATAGTAGACTCATTTGAAATAGTGAGACGAATAAAAAACATTAAAATAGAGGAAGATGAAATACTAGTCAGCTTTGATGTAAACAGTCTCTATACTAAAATAAAAATAAAGCAATTTACAAAACACCTTGTACCGACTGTCCGACTAAGTATATTTTCTTTGATTATAGCTTGATTCCACACCGTATTTTTGCTTCAGGTATGAAATTTTCAGCATTTGATATCGGTAGCCCAAATGTTTTGCTGGCCGACCAATTGATATCAGGTGTGCGTCGGTAGGGGATCGAACCCCGGACCATTTGCATGGTCGGCGAGAGTCCTAACCTCTGTACCACCGACGCATATAAGGCCAGATCACTCAAAATAAGAGTGAATCAACATAAACGCCTAACTAAAGGTCATCCCACAGGAATACAAACCTACAGTAATTTAGAAAAAATTCATCTATAGCTGCACATGCATGGGACAAAAACCACAATATCGATTGGAACAATGCTTGTATTCTGAAAACGAATGTGTACAAATGGAAAGAGAGTTTAATAACAGAATCTAAATTCATTAAGGTCACACCGGATACATGTAACAAGGGTGACTCAGCAGTACAACTATCAACAGTCTTGAATATAATTCTGAATACACAGAAATGAATGAACAAAAAAATATATATATGAGTACAAATCATAAATGTGTGAATTAAAAAGCAAAATAATTCCCTATAGTTGGTTTGTAAGGATTGGTTTTGTTTTTACTAGTTGATCACGGATTTATTTCACAGTTACAGTAACATTGAAAACCAGCAGGGAGTACTGGACAGTGAGTTGTCTCATCCTAGTTTGGGAATCATCGGCAATACGCACCCACCGCAAGGATTCGAACCCAGGACCTTCCGATTACGAGGCAAGCTAGCTCGTATACCATTCAGCCACCGGGACCCGATTCAATGGCTCATGAATTCTAACTTCTACCAATTCGTGATTTAGCGCGACCACCAAACAATGTCGTCGGTGGGATATCCATCCTCACACGTGACATGTGGATGGACCTCATTGGTCACGACTTCTCACTAGAACTCCGCGAAACTCCATCCACCAGTTGGTGTGAACACGGGGCAGTAATTTTGCTCGAAATATTACCACAAAACAACAAAAACTTATCATTGTGTGTAAACCATTGAAATATAATTATACTCTATTTAACTAAAATAATAACAATAAAAAGACAACTTACTTGCAAAATGTCTTAACACACGGTTCACACTATCAGTTACTGTTGAATTGCTCAGATCACCGTCAACTTTCAAATTCTTCAGTGTAGGCTGTAGGGCTAATACTGCCACTTTCGTCCAGAATATAATGGCAAACAGTATAAATGCAATTATACAAATTAACTGAAATTGAAAAAAAATTTACAAAATAAAGAAAACAGTTTTTAACTGATTAAAAATGCCCATTGAAATTTTCAAAAGAATTGACACGGAACAAAGAGTACTCTTTTCGATAAATTCATCATCAGGTTCTACAATTATATGTATACATTATAATGAATGAATTAGTCTTATGAACGACATTAATGTTGTTTAAATAACATCAAATCAATAATATTGATAGATTACAGCTGAACAGCATCAACATAAAATAAGCTGAATGTCAGAAGAATTATAAAAGATAATAGTACAAATTCATGAGTTTATAGTCTCTACTGAATGCCGGCCAGGGCAGTCGTAGTGGTTGGCTGGACTTGTTTCTTTTGGACACAGAGCACTGGTTGTTTGAGGCGAATTGCAATAGCCTCTGCTGTTTGGAGTAAGCGGTTCTTCGACGATTTTGGTAGTTTGTTAGGCACCCGGTATATTATGGAGAAGGATTCGTCTACGCTGGCTTTGTGACCGGTTTGCACCAGATGGTCAAATATCGAGCTGTTAATAGTTTTAACTACACCTTTACTTAGCTGTAGTGGGATATGCTCTCGAGCACGAAAAATCAAGTTCCTGGAGCAACGGCCAATATAACTCGCTCCACAAGCGTAGTTGAATTGGTAGATGCAATTTGAAGTGGCTAGTCTAGGTACTTCATCTTTCAGTCGAGGTAGCACCATCGGTTGTGTAGAGAATAATACTTGTAGTTTGCCATCATTAAAATTTCTTTGAACTGATTTTGTTAATTTCTTCGTAATTAACTCGCTTGCTGTAAATTGTTATTGTTGTGGAATAAAGTGAATTATTATTATTATTGGTATATCGCTCATGAATTGTGGTCGTATATAAAAAGGCTTCTTGTTTACAGATAGTGAGTAGTCTTTTTCTGCTTTCTTTGTCATGTGTTTCTTGATAAATTTGTCAGGATAACCATTTTCGATTAAAGTATCATATACCATGCTTAATTCATCTTTAATTACTTCTTCAGAGCATATAGCTCTAACTCTGTGGCTAAGGGTCTTCACTAAATTTCTTTTGTAATTGATGGGAACGAAGTTGTGAAAGTGTTTATATTGTCCCGTCCAAGTACTTTTTCTATGCAAATTTCTTTTTATGCTACCGTCTGGTTTTCTTGTAAGTAGGACATCCAGGAAGGCAATTCTGTCTTGGGATTCCTCTTCGCATGTGAATTTCATAGCCGAATGTACTTCATTGAATTCAGTAATTATTGTACTCAATCGGAACTATTATCACAAAGAATAAAGGTATCATCCATATATCGGCAATAAAATGAGAGCTTACTGATAAGGTTGTTTAGAGGTCCATTTTCCAGCTTACTTAGAAAGAAATCAGCCAGAATGGGACCCAGTGGGGAGCATATCGCCACCCCGTCCACTTGCCTGTAAAGCGTGCCGTCAAATTTGAAGTTTACATTCATGGTACATCTTAATATCCATTCTTTTAGGATTTCAACATGGATTCCAATGTTTATCGACTGCTTGTCCACTTGTTCACATATATAATTAACTGTTTCTATTAGAGGTACATTTGTGAATAACGATGTCATGTGCAGAGATATCATGGTTTTGCCCTTGATGTTAATATCTTTGATTTTGTCTACGAATTCAAATACATCTTTGACGCTATTTTTCACTATCTTCTCATGCAATGGTTTGAGAATATTTACTAACCATCTAATTAGAGCATGGTAGGGCAAATTTTGCATATCAAGTATTGGTCTTAATTGTACCCAGTGTTTTTATTTTTCTAAAGGCATGAGAACAATAAACATTGTCAAGGTCAGTGTGGGAAGGGTGAGAACTGGATTCAGTATCTGAATAAAGCGAGAACAACGGTAGTTTCTGTGGAATAAGATGATGGTACCATCACTGTTTATTTTGGTCGGCTTCTCATTAGCTCAGCTGCCTGCTTACAGCCTAAATAAATTGTTATTAAGTTCATGTACAGAAAATGTTTTCTACACACTTGCAAATTTTACACGATATCTGTCAGTTGACAGGAGGTTCCGGGCTTAGTGAACAGTGCTCAGAAATTACGCTTATATAGTTTTACACAAGGAGTTCAAGTTTAAACAAAGTGAGTGTGTGCCTACCATGGTAAAATAGTTGCGTAATAAAGACGAGAGATACGTAAGATGATGAGTAACTAATGAAATTGAGAAATAGTGTCGTGAATTCAATTCAGATCACGGAAACAAGAGACAAGCAAAATTACACTATATCCAAGAGGGAGGTTGAAGTTAAAGCCAAAGATTACGTAATCAAATGAAAGAGAGAATAAAGACACCTAGTTACCAGGATGGGCAATGGAAGACTGATAACTGCTCCTTTCTCAAAACATAATTCGGGTTTCAAGCATTTGACAAAGATTGCTTCGATAAACTTGAGGTGAATTGAACTATTTTGTCTATCGATAATTTTAAAGGATTTCGCGATTTCCACCTTATGACCCATATCAAGGAGAAGTTTGGTAATGGCACCACTGTAAGTGTTTGTTCCCTTGATACGTAGGCTTTTCGGCACATGTTCAGGAAATCGAAGGTGTGCCCTTCTTTCTGTTCTCCGAATGTAATTGCTCCCGCAGATACACGTGAATTTGTCTACACAGTTGAAGTCAGCACGAGAAAGGTATCTGCCAACTTTTGACTGTATCAAAAGAGCATGTTGTCCGATGGTACCATATTATTCTGCAAAAACTGTTGTTCTTGCTGTATTCAAATTCATGAAGGAGAATAAATGTATAAAGAATTCAATATCGTCTGGTGTATGCTTTAAACCCTCCATATACGGGACTCATTTGAGAATCTTTGTACATCTGAATGGTTTAAGATATCACTACAGAATGTAAACAGTTTTATAATATTGTGTTTAGTGGTACAATCAGCAAGACGCTGTAGACAGGGACACACCCCTTTGAGATTTCTAAATTTCATGAGCTAATTTACAAAGTACATATTCTTTTAGATCACTGAATTTGTGAGGATTTCGAATAAATTTCAACTGTTGGATTCTTGTTACGAACCAACCTGTGATGTGAATATCAATCGCCAACTCATTGATGTCTACTGAATCAATTTCCTGAAACCGTAGTGGGAAGTCATCACCAGTCAGGTCCATCATTGTCAAAACAGGGTCACTGTTATATTATGAGTTGGCAAAGTTGAAATTCAGGGTTGGTTAAATAATCAACGGGGTTGGTCTCGTAACCTGCAAGCCAACGAATGTATCCCCAGTGGCGTTATGGTGACGCACTGATGTAGAGTTTTGAAAATAGGACGAAACAGCTGTCCAGTGCCCCCCTGGTTTTCAATGATCTATCTAACTAGTGTTGATTCATGACGAAAATATTACAATTACAATTACTTTTTGTCCGAATTTACATTATTATTTTTCAAAAAAATTCATATATGAACAAAGTTGTACAGCCTGATAATGAACTCATGGAAAAGAGACTTTTCTCTGACTCACTCCTTTACCACACTCACTAAGCCAGTAATAAGACTGTTAAAGAGGGAAAGTTGGTCATGAGGATATGATAGAGAAGATTTGTAGCTCAGGTGGATGATTTTGATGTGGTTGTGTTCTCCGAGTAGCTGGATGGTTTATTTGCGAAGCTTTCATTGCCACCTATTAGGCAACATCTTCAGCGCATACTTCAATTTGTCGAAGTGAGCTTTAGATTTCTCCCCGAGTTTATTAATCATCTCTCCAGGTCGGTGACCTTGGACGTGATTGGTTGTTTTTGTGTGTTTTCACATCCTCTAGGTTACTTGTTTTGGAACTGATTGTTTCTTTGAGGGACTTATTGCAGGACTCTTACCTTAAGGAAAATTGAAGAAAGATATCTCATGGACGTCTTCCAAAAGAATGGACATCCACGGAATTTCTACAAAAGACATATACCCCCAAACCAACCTATCAAACCAAAAGCATAAAGAAAATCGCCCTACCATATATAAAGGATAAGTCGGTGGTATAGTGGTTAGGACGCTCGCCGACCATGCACATGGTCCGGGGTTCGATCCCCGGTCAACACACTCCGTTACCTCGCTGAGCCAGAAATAATGCTGGTAAAGAGGAAAGGTTGGGCATGAGGCTAGCAACCCCATCCTGTGAAATAAACGCTGCTACAGAAACTTCAGGTCACTAGCTTGAAGCCCTATGTTCCACTGGGGAACGTCAAGGAAAAAACTATATATATAAAAGATACCTCAGAAATCACTCCAAGACTCTTCAAACCTTTAGGAATTGATGTCGCACAAAAACCATCAAAATCACTTCACTCATCTGGTTCTGTGTCAACCAAAAGACTAAACAACGAAATAAGATAAATCCAACATCATCTACAAAAAAAGTTGTAACGATTGCGAAAAACACTGAATTGGCCAAAGTGGACGTCCCCTTCGTCTTCGTATCCACGAACTAAAGCTAGCCGTCAAAAAACATGATATCCACTCCCTCAATCATATCACCTCACTACATACAGACAACCACGGACATCAATTCGACTGGGACAACCAACGTTCAAATATTAGTCAGAGAAAACAACGAGAATGCTAAAAGAATTTTTAGAGGCCTGGTATTCCAGTGAATCATCAATCAATAGACACATCGAGATAGACAAAATTTATCAACCGATAAGAAAGAAACCTAACACACAAAGGGTCAAAATTCAAGTCAAAGAAACAATGAGTTACAATAAAAATAACCTAAAAGGTGTGAGAACACATAAAAACAACCAATCACGTCCAAGGTCACTGACCTGGAGAGATGATTGATAAACTCGTGGAGAAATCTAAAAGCTCACTTCATCAAATTGAAGTATGCGCTGAAGATGTCGTCTAGTAGGGCGATGAAAGCTGGTCATGAGTATGGCTAGCAACCTCATCCCGTAAAAATAAACACCACTGCCACCGAAACTTCAAGCCTCTAACTTGAAGGCGCCCTATGTTCCACTGGGAAGATAAAGGAATGCCACCAATACAGTGTTTCATCTACTTTCTTGTGGCCACTGGTCAGCACCTATCCGTGGTTTGACGAAGACAAACAGTGAAATGGTTGAGTGTTTAACTTGTTTCTAAACTCAATTTATTGATTTTTACAAAAAAATTAGATTATCTTTGTGATAGCCTTGGATTTGTAGAAGGAAGATCTAGATGGCTTAGCTGGTGTAATCATATTCAATGAACAGTGATACCATCACATGGTGGCTTGACATTAACTGTGGTGGTCTGATGACCCCATTAGCAGTCAAGTCCGAAAGACTAGTAGCGGACTGGTATAACGCAAATACACTAATCCATAAACCGCATGTCTAAATCCATCCATCACCTAGATCTTCACTTCCTTGCCCAGATGATGAATCGCAAATCGGATGAAACATTTCTAGTCACCACATGCCACTTAAGATCATTTATAACATTATGTATTGGCATGTTAAACTAATCTAAGCGAATTTAAACAAATGCGTCGTTCAACGGTTTCAATATCAGCTATCTGTTGTTTATTTGACAAGATCATTATTATCATAATTTGAAATTCAATTAATTCAAAAAGTTAATAAACAAGGAAAATTATACTACAAAAATGTAAAGTAAAAGCAAAAATAAATATTGATTTTTTCTTAAGAATAAAATACTTTATCACTTACTAAACATATAATGTTTAAAACCCTAAAGACTGTACGCACAGTGGAATGCATTTGGCGATGATTTTCTGTAATTTTATTTAAACAAAAAAATCAATAAATTAAATCGATACTTCATATTGTACATATATATATATATACGTGTAATAGATAATGATTGAAGGTGAAATGAACATCTAGTTAGCTCCAAGATCCTAAGCTACAGCCGGAGAATTACTAGCACAACACTCTACAAACTGAATTACAAGAGCCGACTTCTGAATAGGTCACCAGTTCACTGTCAAATAAATATTTGATGCCGGGATTCGATCCCCGGCCATTGACGTACTGCTTAACCTCGCTAAGCCAGTAATAAGACTGATAAAGGGGGAAGGTTGGGCATGAGGCTGGCTAGCAACCTCATCTCGTAAAGTTAAACACCACTGCTACCGAAACTTCAAGCCTCTAGCTTGAAGCCCTATGTTCCAATGGGAACGTAAAGGAATAAAAAAGTTGTCTGTCCATTAGTCACCGAAAACCATCAGTCATCACCTGTCAACCCCCCAGTTGACATAAGATACACACCAACTTTAGCGACTGGATTTTGAGATAGAAAGGACTTATTTGGCGCTTCAAAAGAGTGACCAATAGTGAACAAACAGTGTTTTCAGAGTGTACCGTGATGGCAAGCTGACTGGAATGCTGGCCAAACACTAATATGTTTTTTGGTAACTCTCTCATCAAGTTCTACAGTTACATATCTATTTCACTGTTGCTGAGATCCCTAATGTTTTTAGAAACAAAACCTCTGAATCAATAATATCGATAGATTCCAGTTCGAAAACTTCTGTGAGTAACAATATGCATCACTCTAACAATAAACTGAATATCAGATAAATACAGAATTTATAAGTTCCACGGCTATCCAAGGTAGCAATATTAGCGGAACCTGCTTCTTTTGCATGCAGAGTTCCAGGTGTCTTAGGTGAACTGCGATGACCTCTACTGTTTGAAGTATTCAGCAACTAGAGGCCTTTGTTAGTTTATTTGAAACTTGATTTTTTTCATTCCTTCACGTTCCCAGTGGAACATAGGGCACCTTTAAGCTAGAGGCCTGAAATTTCTATAGCAGTGTTTATTTTTACAGAATAGGGTCGCTAGCCTCATGCCCAACCTTTCCTCTTTACCAGCTTTATTTTTATTACTGGATTAGCTAGCTAGTTAAAGGAGTGCGTCGGTGGTCGGGGATTGAACCCCGGACCACACGCGTGGTTGGCGAACATTCTACCACTGTGCCACTGACGCACTGAAACATGACAAATAAGAGAAAATGATTCTTTCGTACTGGCTTTATTGCCTGTTTCAAACAGGAGATCCAATATTGAGCTGTTAATGGTCTTTACTCTAAACGACAGAAGCCATTGCAACACGCTTCAATCAGCCGCAGCTCTAAGTGTAAAAGAAACAAGTTCGGTCAATACTGCTACTCTGACCTCAATAACAGTTACTCTTTAAATATGAGGTAATATATTACTGTAGAACTATGCGTTGATGATTCGATGGTAGGATGCTTGTCAGTATTGCAAACAGTCTGGGATTCGATCCCTAGCTGACTCACTCCTTCACATCGCTTAACCGCTAGTAAGGCGGGGAACCAAAGAACGTTGGACGCGAAGCTAGCGGAACCACACCATTGCTACCAAAACTTCAAAAGTTCAAAGCATGAAGCCCTATGTTCCACTCGGAACACACAGGAATAAAATATCCAACTGATATAAAAAAAATTATTGAACTTAATGAGGAAGTCGGTGCGATGAGTCAGTCTTTGCTCAGTCTTTATTTCTCTATTGATTTGACAGTTTTCAGTGCGGACACTTCACCGATGGCTTGCAACTGATCTAGGCATAGACTTGATACACTTCAACACACCTATGAATGGCTTACCATATGATAATTAGAAAATCCCCCGCCCACTCACTCCTTGGTTCGCCAGCTGGAAATATCACACACACACGTACACAACCGCACCATTATTCAAACACTTTCACACAATTCATGAATGAGTTATCGTCATATTGGTGGTATGCACGTGGTCTTGAAAATAAATGACTTCTTTTACACATGATTCAGTCTTTTGGATCAATTCGATCTCTCCCTTGTACAAATAATATCATTCAGTTATTCTTCATTTCTATAAATAAAATGCATTTTCTTAAAATTCGTGGTTTTCCCCATTATTAATTTCGTTAATCATTAAGATTATCGATTTTTTTAAATGAAATCTTCTATGGATATGGTATATTCTTTGAAGACAGCTTAAGGTGTTTAACTGTGAAAATCACGGCATGTTTGCACATTTTGTAGCCACATTCATGGTCGACTAGGTAACGGACAGTAAACTGTTCTGAATGGTTGTTGATTCCTTAGAGGTTAAACCTTGAGATTATTTCCTGACCACAACGCAAGCAAAATCCAGATTTGTGGAATAAACACTTCTACTTCTGTAGCCACTGACTTAAAATATTTGTTCACTTTGGTCTGTGTCTATATGCTACTGACAAGATTTATCAGTAGCACACTCCACAGTAGGAGTATAACTTACAGAATGAGAATTAATTTTGGAACTGCCTCCGGGATAAACAATGTGCTAGGAGACTAGTGTTTGTTTAATGGGTATTGATTGAAGATGCAGCTAAAACTTGGATCGTTTCAAGACTAGAATTGAGCAACCTCTGGGTTCCTAGCACAGTGCTCTCTCTCAGTCAGCTCAGTAAATATGCCTGAACTATGGTACCTTCGGGGGGGGATGTTTAAACACTGTGGGCTACTTAAATTTCCATACAGCATCATGTTGTGCATCTACTTTCCTCCGCTTTTTGTTGGTTTATCTTACTTTCATGTCTTTGGTTCGTTAATTCAGCTCAAGAACATCTTTTAATCGACTTCCTACCTAACATTGTGCACTTCAAACTACAAAATGAAAGACAAATGTGACCAAGAACAGGGTCTCGTTTCACATAGAACAACCATAATGTTGTACGACATACTGCCGATGAAAACTGTTTTAGGATTTCATCATGAGCTGACATTGGTTAGAGAAGAGCTCATGATGAAATCCTGTGACCAATCAAATCCCTACATACCAACACTTGAATATCGATGAGATGCTCACTAGCGTCTCGACCTATTCAGGTAGGTAGTTACCTGGGGTTCTAGTGAGAAGTCGTGACCAGTAGGCCGCAGCAGGCCGGGTGTGAGGACAAATACTTGCCGAAGACATTGTAACCAGAAGGTACTGGGTTCGAAAACCGGTGGGTACGCAATGACGAAGAGTCACAAACTGAGACGAAACAGCTGTCCAGTACTCCCAGGTTTTCCAATGGCTCTCTAACAAATGTCAGCTCATGATGAAATCCTGTAACCAACCAAATCCCTACAAACCAAAAATTGAAAACTGTTTTTTGTGAAATATTCCTAAATCACATGAATTAAGAGACAATCTGAACGAAGAATATTATCTTCAATAATTTCTCCTCTTCACGTTCTTACAATTAGAAAATATTACAATATACGTTGTCGTTAAAATAATGGCCAGTTATGCGGCGAATAAATTTTTAACGTAGAATAACAGATAAGTTACCATGTGTTGTCAAAATAAATAGTAGTATTTGTGTGAAAAATGTGGTCTGGGCTGAATTCGACTACCGAATATTGTGAAATGACAGACAGTGGTGATAGTGATCAGTGAGTCATAATCGATTCGTAGACTGTTGTCGGGTAGGAGAAATTGACAAGTCAGTTGAAGGTTATAAAAGGTGTCAGGTGAGTGGGTAGTACTGATTAGTACAGGGCACACGACTCATCGATCTCTGGAAGGAAGGGCTTCAGGGAATATTCCTAAGTGATTTTAGAAGGGAATTGAATCCCCAGAACCCATTAATAGTGACAACAGGAGACCTTGCTCCTCTGTTACGAAACACATTATGGAGACAGGACATAAAATTGACATTAACAGATCTTTTAAACCTATCTATAAAACGTGTTTCGGGCACATCCTAAAGTTTGTGGAAGCCCTAGTTGGCAATTAGGAAGTTTAAACCACCTCTATGCGTTCAAAAACAATTCGTCATCACACTAAACCTTCTTTGGTAAACTTTGTTTTGATACCAGTCAGGGTAGATGTACTATTACCTCTGTCATTTGGTTTAGTGGCCTTCATTGTTATTTTGACCTTCAATATGTCCTTTTAACTTGACCTAAGTCTATTTCTCACCTCTTAACTCTTTATTAATTTCATATATACATATTCCTATGATGAGTCCATGTGCGATCAGATTATTCGAAATGTGTTGCGCAACTACACATTACACGATTCAGACAGATTACATTTTCTTATACATGTATTAAAGAGCATGTAGTAAGACTGCAATTAGAGGTTCATAATGAAATAACCAATAGGTGGTGAAATGAAACAGGTGGAGGCATATACTGAGATAAGAAATAATAATAGGTCCGGATATTATGAATGGAAAATTCGACAGTACTGAGAGAATGTTTGACTGAACGGTTTCAATTATAACGTGGCCAAACTTGGATTAAAGTTTCTTCTTCCTTCCAACATTGCTTCTTTCCCTTATCAAATGTGTTTTTCTTTTGCTTGTTAAATGTACAACAAATGTCCATTTCTTGTGTAACAATGAAATGTACAGACAGGTTGATGGAGTGGCCATTGGATCCCCACTAGGACCAATTTTCGTGAACGTATTACTAGCAAAACTAGAAAATAGTCCGTTGAAAGATGCAACAAAAAAAATGGAAACGTATTGTCATTACACGGATGACACTTTAGTAGTGTACGATGAAAGCTTACGTAATGATTTGATTTTGAGCAACTTCAATAATGCTCACCCAGCAGTCCACTTAACCTACGAAGAAGAATACAACGACTCTCTGCACTTCCTCGACGTCCTACTAACGAGAAGAGGGGATGGTTCCATCAAAAGAACCGTATTTAAAAAGCTAGAGACCAAGGCTCAGAATACACACTTCCTTAGCTTAGCATCGATGAAATACAAACGTAGTCTGATCAGGTGCTTAGCATTCAAAGAGAGGTCCATTTGTTCCGAAGACTGTGTAGAGAAAGAAGTCCAGGTTATCCGTGATATTCTAAGCTAGAACGGATATCCAGAGAAGTTCATTAAAGCCAACACAGGTGACAATAGTCGTAAACGTGAACTAGCAACGGTGGAGAAAAAGCCTCTATTTTTACCTCTGCAATTTAAGCGATATACTCTTGAGGAGTTTCTATCGCAGTGTTTAACTAGGGAGATAAAGAAAACTTTCTACTCTCTACGTCTGTTCCTATCCTACAGCAACCGTCCAATTTTACCCAGCAACTGAAAGATGTCTTACCTAACCTTAGCTCTTCTTCTTGAATATACCATTTCAACAGTTCCTGTTGTTCAAGTTATATAGGGCGCATGATTAGGCAGGTTCGTCATCGGGTTCGAGAACATTTACCAGCTTAGTTCTGCAAGGGGAAATTAAGTGCACAAAAAGCTCGATCCTGTCACACTTGGTCGATACTCGAAATCGCATCGATGTCATCACAGCTTTCAGGGTTATACACTGAATTCTCGTACGTCTTCTACACATAACTGAAGCTGTTGCAATGAGATCTACTTAACGGAAACTTTGTATCAAAAAAGAACACATCCAGACGCTGTTTCTACCATGTTAAAACTTGGATTCATGATATTTCTTCTAAAACATTTAAAACAATTAGTTCCCTTTATGAATTTAGTTAGACAAAGCAATAAGAAGACGTAATTTGTCTGAATCGTGTAGTGTGTGTTTGCAGAACTAATTTCGAATAATCTGATCACACACGGACTTGTCATAGGAATATGTATATATGAAATTAATAAAGAGTTAAGAGGTGAGAAATAGACTTAGGTCAAGTTAAAAGGACATATTGAAGGTCAAAATAACAATGAAGACCACTAAACCAAATGACAGAGGTAATAGTACATCTACCCTGACTGGTATCAAAACAAAGTTTACCAAAGAAGGTTTAGTGTGATGACGAATTGTTTTTGAACGCATAGAGGTGGTTTAAACTTCCTAATTGCCAACTAGGGCTTCCACAAACTTTAGGATGTGCCCGAAACACGTTTTATAGATAGGTTTAAAAGATCTGTTAATGTCAATTTTATGTCCTGTCTCCATAATGTGTTTCGTAACAGAGGAGCAAGGTCTCCTGTTGTCACTATTAATGGGTTCTGGGGATTCAATTCCCTTCTAAAATCACTTAGGAATATTCCCTGAAGCCCTTCCTTCCAGAGATCGATGAGTCGTCTGCCCAGTACTACTCTGTGTTACCCACTCACTTGACACCTTCTATTACCTTCAACTGACTTGTCAATTTCTCCTACCCGACAACAGTCTACGAATCTATTATGACTCACTAATCACCATGAACATTGTCTCCCATCTCACAATATTCGGTAGTTGAATTCAGCCCAGACCACATTTGTCACACAAATACGACTGTTCATTTTTTCACTCTACGAAAACTAATCTGTTATTCTACGTAAAAGATGTATCCACCGCATAACTAACTGGCCATTATTGTTGCGATAACAAATATGATGTATTTTCTAATTGTAAGAACGTGAAGAGGGGAATTTATTGAAAACAATATTCGTTTGTTCAGATTGACTTTTAATCCAGAATACTGTTTTATTTGAAGATTTTACACAAGGAGTAAATATTTTGCTGGAAATTATTCTGGATATTCTGCATAGTGTGTAAACATGATTTCCAGCATAAAGTTTATATTATTATTATTAATACTTATTGTCCTCGGACGTTTAAATGCAGTGGAGTACACACCCGTCAATAGTTAGTTTTCTGTGACTTCCGAATTGATTGATTGGATGGTTGGTTTATAGACTGTAGCTGGTTTTTAAACTGGATGTTTTTATACATATATACTACTCCTTATAATAAAGGTATTTTTTGTGTATTTCCCAATGAATGAAAGACAAAACGATATTGTTTTTACTTTGATAACGAAGACATTATGGCAAGCTATGATATTAACTCATTATATTACTAGTATCCGTATTACCGAAAGTCTTGATATCATTTCCAGTCTACTAGAATCAGATACAACGTTATCAAAAAGATGTCCACTGGACATCAGTGAAATGATTAGGAGCTTGAAATTCTGTCTAGAAAGTAATTATTTTACATTTAAATGTCAGGGGTTTATATAGACAGACAAATGGTGTTGCTATGAGTTCACCAGTCTCCCCAATAGTCGCTGACCTTTTCATGAATAGATTCGAAGATAACATCTTTTCAAGCATACTCACTCCTAAAATGTGGTTGAGATATGTAGATGATACTTTTGTAGTGCTAAAACGAGATCTACACAGTTCATTCTTGGAGAAGATATACAACCTATCCCCCAGAATCCAGTTTACTTTGGAACCAGAATCAGACGTCGGTGAACTACCATTTCTATTTTTTATTTATTTTTTTATTTTGATTATAGCTTGATTCCACACTGTATTTTCAGTAAAAGTATGGAATTTTCAGCATGGATATCGGTAGCCCAAATTTACAGGTCGACCATAGATATCGGGTGTGCGCCGGCAGGGGATCGAACCCCGGACCATGTGCATGGTCGGCGGGAGTCCTAACCACTGTGCCACCGACGCAGACTGTCTAGTTAAGAGGAGGGAAAACGGACATTTTAGTGTATCTATATTAAGGAATAAAACCCACTCCAACAAATATATAGACTTCAAATCATCACACCCCATCAGCGCAAAGGTATCAATTGTTTAAAGTCTTTCTAAACGAGCACACTCTTTGATAATGGATGGGAAGGAAAAAGAAGAAGAAATATCAAACATTACTGAAACTCTCAAGCAAAACAACTACCCAAGGAACTTCATCAACAAATTCAACACAGACATTAAGTATGGCCAAAAACGCATTCCGAAAACGTGGACCTCAACAGACGCCATTTTATATAGAGCAGAAAGGTCAGATGTTATCAGAAGAGTACTCAATGAGCTCGACATAAGAGTTTTCTTCAAAACATCAGACACACTGCAAAGTAACCTTGTCCAAGTAAAAGACTAAATCCCTTAAGATTCTCTATCTAATTGTATCTATAAAATAAAAGGCATGGAATGTGATGGCATATACGTCAGAAAAACATCGTCAGAGAGAAATCTAGGTAATCAGAAGAAATGAACACAGTACAGCCACCACCTCTATTCGACCATCCAGAAATCTAGTTCAACCTAGGAAAGCTCGAAAAATCATCAACCACAGCTTGTCTACACGCTATAGAATCAGGCCACAAAATAGACATTGACAATATTGAAATCATCATCCAGAAAAATATCAGAAATCACAAAGAATGTCTCACATCATCAGGAGCACTTCATATCAAATGGAACACTAATTGTGTGAATAGGAATAATGGATTAAAACAGTATTTGACCTGGTTACAACACCTCCCTCCTGCAAGTGATAAAGTGATAAAATCAACACGAATGTGATAGGCAATTTCATTATGTGTAAATACACGCTGCTTTTATAATTTTACACACTTATCAAATCCAACAATCTACACCTGGTTTTGTTATCTTTACCAATTGGCCAATTAGACTACGGAAAATTGACCATATACTGAGGGACGATGATTTAGTTGTTATATATAAGCTGAATGGATTTTGTAAATTCTGGTTTAATAGTACTTTGATATACGCGGTTAGCAGCCTCATTAAACAGTGAAACGTCAGTAAAAACAACAATATCGTTCATTGTTTTTCATTCATTCATTGGGAAATACAAAAAGAACTTTTGTAATAATGAATATCAAATACCCAATACCCAAAGAATTTTTCAAACTGTTAAAAGTGAACTTGGTTTGGGCATTTATAACATATATATATACTACTAATTGGCTCAGATGAGTAGTTGCGTACTACTAATATTAATAATTGGTGTCTGATAGCCAGATCGAGGTGATCTAGACACCAGACTTCCGTTTTGTTCGTTTGAATCGACCACATCAGCAGTGTTCCCAGTGTGATCCAGATCAGAGAGCCGAATCAATTCGAACTACGCCGGATTTCTGACTATCTACTAGGTGAACTGTTGACAGCCGTAAATCAGATTTACAACTGGCAAATTAGTTTGCAGTCTGCAATGAACACAGTCCGACGGGGCGAAATCTCATCATAGTTCCCTCCAGAAAACAAACAGCATTCAGATCACAGTATGATCCAGCTATTTGAGTTGAGATCAACCTAGGTACACCGTTGGCGGGCTTGGCTTCAAACAAGTGAAACGGCCTTCCAGCGTTTACGTCACCTCAATCTGGCTAACAAACACTACTGGTTGATGTGAGTGGCACACAACTATTGAATTCAGTCAATCAGTAGTACTGTATAGTGTTTTTTTGCAAATATGCTTGCTTTTTTGACTGCCATTCATGGTATTAAGCAGATCACATATTGTGTGACCTAAAATAATTATCTCCATCATTTCTTGCCACCAGTTTATGTAGTCACAGTCTGGTTTCAGCACCTTCATGATTGGGTATAGTCTGTTTTTTACAATACATGGCAGTGAATTCTCCTAAACCTCAGACAGTTATGCGTGTTCTTTTACCGCCTACAGATTCTCTGAATCTTACTACAAATTTTGTTCCTCAAAGCATGAAAGTTGTTGTAAAAGGGATGTATGAGGACCTGGCTTTCTTGATGGAACTAGAGTAACCTAGAGATTTAGACTAAGGTGGGGTTTATGTAGGCACACTGCTGTATGTCTTGAACCTCAGAAGTAAGAGACAGAACCATGACAGAATGCATTAAAAGGTGTTTTAAGATGTAAGAAGAAATTTCGGTATTGTGGCGTATGCTACTGACAAAATATATCAGTAGTGTATTAAAAGACGTTCATCACCACAAAAGCATCGAATAGTGGAGAGGTAAATTTGAAGTCAAAGAGGAGAAATGAACCAGTACATTGCGACAAAACGTGGGAGACAAGAAAAGAAGACAAAGAAATACAATACGAAGGAAGGGCAGGAGCAGCGCGACTCCGAAGATCTATGCAAACGACGATTTTAATGTAAAGTATACACAGTTTCCCCCATAGGGGTATGTGAAACTGCTAATACAAATTCCATCACCAAGTCACTTATTTGGATGTTCCAGCTAACTTTATAATTAAAATGTTTGTGATTATAATCATAGTTAAATGTCAAGTGGCAAAACAATTAACGTCATATATATAGAATAATTCATAGGATGGATAGAACTTGGAGACAGAAGCTGATATGCTGACTCCATTATTTAGATATAATAGAGAAGATTTGTAGCTCAGGTGGATGATTTTGGTGTGGTTGTGTTCTCTGAGCTGGGTGGTTTGGTTGCGAAGCTTTCATTGCTCTACTGAGCAACATCTTCAGCGCATACTTCGATGTGAAGTGAGCTTTTAGAATTCTCTATGAGTTTATTAGTCATCTCTTCTAGTAACCAATCACGTTCAAGGTTACTAGAAGAGATGACTAATAAACTCATAGAGAATTCTAAAAGCTCACTTCACATCGAAGTATGCGCTGAAGATGTTGCTCAGTAGAGCAATGAAAGCTTCGCAACCAAACCACCCTGACTCCATTATTGCATAAGGTCTGGAAGGAGGAAAGGTGCCCACTGACTGGAGGAAAGGTTACCTGGTGAAACTACCAAAGAAGGGCGACCTAGGACTCTGCAAGAACTGGCGAGGAATCATGCTCCTGTCGACGCCAAGTAAAATCCTGAATCGCATCATCCTGGAGAGAATAAAGGACGCACTGGATGCAGAATCCGACCAGAACAAGCTGGATTCAGGAAAGGCAAATCATATTCTGACCAAATTGCAACTCTATGCATTATCATCGAACAAAGCATGGAATGGCAATCAAGTCTCTACCTCAACTTTATAGACTTTGAGAAGGCCTTCGACAGCACAGCGTTGACCGTGAAGTAATTTGGAAACTACTCAAGTACTACGGCGTGCCCCAAATATTCATCAACCTTATTCAACAGCTGTACGACAACGGCACATGTCAAATGATCCTCAACGGAAAAATCAGCGAGGCGTTTGGAGTAAACACAGGAGTCAGACAAGGGTGCTTATTATCACCAATGATATTCCTAATTGTGGTGGACTGGATTATGTGTCGTCAGACAG
>OX235276.1:10053120-10088027 GCA_944472155.2 Trichobilharzia szidati
TTATTAAATAATATCGATTTGTAAAGTAAGATCATAATGGAATTACAGTTCATTAAAGATACTAAATAATAATAATAACAATAATAATAATAATAGTAAAGATATAGTAGCAAACAGAATATCAACTAAAATTAGGAAAATCCACAGAAATTCAGGATCATTCAAACCTAGATGGCCAGCGGTGTAAGGATAATGTCTGAACTAACTTCTTTTGGGTGCACAAATTAGGCTTCTTAAATGTATCTTAACAGCCAGTCTCAGCGATATTTAGTAGCCGAACTCTTAAGGCTAAGTTGGGATTGTTTGGTATGCGGTAAATGACCCTAAAAGCATGGTTAACATCGATCTTGTGTTCTGTATACACAAGATGAGATAGAATAGCGCTACGAATAGATTTTGTTTGTCCTTTACTTAACCACACTTCAGGGTGATGTTCGGAAATCCGACGAGAAACATGCCTAATTGTACGGCCTATGTAACTGGCTCCACAGGAGCAGTTAAATTGGTAGATATACTCACATAGGAAATTAGGCAGTTTATGTTATACTCCCAAACGTAAAATAGAGGTGGTTTTGAAGACAGTGTAATTCAGAAGCAGGGAATGCTCTCTTCACCACCGTATTCCTAAGGCGTTGTGTAAATATCTCGCTGATGTTATCCCCAAGGAACTTCATTTGTAAGAATAAGGCCTTTTTAAGAACTGTTGGTACCTTGGTCTGCTTTGATTTTAGATTCATAATCTTATCAGTAAACTTTTCTAGATAACCATTTTCACTCAGAAACCATTTAATATTATTAAGTTCCTCATCAAGACAATCATCCGAGCAAATTGCTCTTACTCTATGCCGGACCAAGCACTTTATCAGATTGCGTTTGTATTTCAAGGGCATGAAGCTGAAAAAAATGAGTATACTGACAGTCAGTTGATGTAGGTTTTCTATATGCACTTCTTTTTATTGTGCCATCCTCTTTTCTGGTCATAAGGACGTCTAGAAATAAAATACTAGAGTCTTTTTCTTTCTTTTTCAATGGTGAAATTTATTGCAGAATGAACCTCGTTAAATTTATCCAGGATGTTCTTTGCTTCCTTCTCATTTTTCACAATCAAAAATGTATCATCCATGTACTGACAATAGAATTCAAGTTGCATCAATAACATCCTTCAAAAGCCCATTTTCTAGTTTCGCGAGTATTTAAAAAGTTTACAACCTGCTGACTAGCAAGTTTCTATTAAACATGATAAAAAGCATTATCTAGCTTGATGGATGGCAGCTTATCCCAGTACATGAAATAACTGTTCCTGGATTGTACCATTGGTTCATAAAATGTACTTATATGGTTTTTATAATCGGCATTCAAGTAAATGTCACACAATTCTCGAAAGAGACAAAGAAGAGATAACATAGTGGATTGGTCTGTCCTTCAATTGAAACAGCGCTGTGTCACACGATCTACTGTCAATTATTATTTTATTTGAAAATCCTTGGCTAGCAAGAAATATCATGCAATAACTTCTGCTGAAAGTTCTCTACATTATGTCAACACTGTTCAGTTTAAAACTGTTATTCAGTTTAATTTTGGCTTTCCCGTCGACTGATTCAACCGAAGTGCTCGGTTTCAGGTTGACATGTCGGCTTCTTGTGCAGATGCTCTGACGATGTCTGAGCGTTTAATTAGCATTTAATTAGTGGATGATGACTAGCAGTTGAATCCAGGATGCGCATTTCGTCCTATTGGAGACTCGTCTGCCAGCTGGGTGTACCTGCATTCCCCAGTGAATGATGATGTTCCCACTGAGGCTCGAACCAGGTATCTATAGTTTCAAACGCCAAAGCGTTATCCACTAGACCACTTGGGCCACGACAGCCACCTTTTCTGCAACGAGTCTTATTGATTATTCAATTCAATTTTAGATTTTCCAGACAACTGATTGGACTGGCGTTCGAGCCCCGGTGGGAACATTATCACTCACTGCGGAATGCAGGCACATCCAGCTGGAGGACGAGTCCCAAATAGGACGAAATGCGCATTCTGGCTGGATTCCACTGCTAGTCACCATCCACCAATCAACTTCTAAAAAAGCATCACATATCCTTAAATATACATGGCAAGGATAACTCCAAATTTTTCTCTCTTAGAAGTTTCAATATTTACTCAAATGACTATTCTTCAACATAAGGGTTGATTAGAGTTGGGATTAAGATGGGTTCAGCTTAAGGTAGGGGTTTACTTAAAGCCCTTTTCTGGAAAAAATATCGTTTCTCATAAATCCCGGACAGCATTCAGTTACCAAAATACTTGACACTATGTCTCCGCTTTCTTGACTGTTCGCAGTATCTCTGTCTCTGCAAAGATATTAGTACACTCATTCTCTTGGGGAGGCATACTTTGACGTCACCTTAGTATGCTTATCTATTTACACTTTAAGGCGAATACAAGAATATTCTTGAGTTAAGAATGGAATTAGGAAATTGATTAGACTTGCAAAAGTTGACAATATATGCTACACAAACGCTTTGAATAATTCCATTAAGTAGAGGTGAGCAAAAATGGTCGATTCATGAGTATTGATAAAGACAAAATTAAGGCTGTGAAATTACTTTACCAAGCCTAATTGTCATTGAATTACCCAAATTAAAGTAACGGTATAGATTTTTAAATGTTGGTCTGTAAGGATTTGATTGCTTATAGGACTTCCCCGTGAACTGATATTGGCTAGGAAACCATTGAAAAAATACCAGGGAGTTACAGGATTTTCATCATGAGCTGACATTGGTTGGAGAACCACTTGAAAACCTGGGAGTACTGGACAGCTGTTTCATCCTAGTTTGGGACTCTTCATCAGTACGCACCCACCGGGACTCGAACCCAGGACCTTTTGGTTTCAAGGTGAGCTGGTATAACATTAAGCAACTGGGACCCGATCCAATGGCTCATGAATTCCCACTTCTGCCAAATCACGACATAGCGCGACCCCTAGCCAATGTCTTCGGCGAGTATTTGTCCTCACACCCAACCTGCTGCACCCTACTGGTCACGACTTCTCACTAGAACCCCAGGTAACTACCCACCTGAACAGGGCAAGTCACTAATGAGCATCTCATTGATATTCAACTGTTGGTTTGTATTGATTTGATTGGTTACAGGATTTTCATCAATAGTCCCCGACTAGGATGAAACAGCTGTCCAGTACTCCCAGGTTTTTCAATAGTTCTCTAACTAATGTCAGCTCATGATGAAAATCCTGTAACCAATCAAATCCCTACAAACCAACAGTTGAATATCAATGAGATGCTCATTAGCGACTTGCCCTATTCAGGTAGGTAGTTACCTGGGGTTCTAGTGAGAAGTCGTGACCAGTAGGGTGCAGCAGGTTGAGTGTGAGGACAAATACTCGCCGAAGACATTGGCTAGGGGTCGCGCTATGTCGTGATTTGGCAGAAGTGGGAATTCATGGGCCGTTGGCTTGGGCCCCAGCGGCTTATTGGTCAATGTGCTCACCTTGTAACCCACAAGTTTCTAGGTTTGAATCCTGGAGTTGGTTGTCTGCTACTGAAGAGTCTCAATCTATGACGAAGAAACCATCAAGTCCTCCCTGGTTTTCAGTGGTTGTGTAAATGATGTAATCTTCAGTGAAATTAGTAGATAATCCCTACAAAATTCATAACCTAAAAATGTAAAATAGTCTGTCTGTAGAACAGTTTTGTGACTTTGCTTTGTAGAACGATTTAATTCAAACAAGTAATACTAATGGCATTCATCTACATGCCAATTAGCTGAAGCATGTGAATATTTTCAGTACGCTGATGTGTTAAAATTGCTTCAGGTAATTACTCAGTTCAGCGAAGAGTCTCTTTTCGCCGGCGAATTCATTTTCTTAGCTGTACAATCGCAAATATATGCATGGTTATTTTGTATATATGTGTACATTAAGTTTGTCAAACAAAAATATAATTGGTTATAGTTATTTTAACTAAACAGGTGAAGATTGGTAATTGGAGTTACGTAATATAAAATCAGTCAAGAAAATTAGGTGTTATTGAAATTAGGGTAGTGTAACAAAGGTGATGAGTTGTCACTAACAGTTGCTAAAAAAGAAGTTATGTAATAATATGAATAGTTTGATGAGTGAGGTTTACTCAGGATGCACATAGGAACAAAGTAGATAATACGAAATTACGTAAGAGTTCTAAATGAATAGAAGAATTATAAGCAATTAAAGAACAGGCAAACAAACAAAATCAAGTCATCAAAATCAAGAAAGTTGTTACCATGACAGTAGAAGTGGTTGAGTAATCCTCTTTTGTATCCACAGCTCCGGTTTTTCTGTGTGAATGGCCAGAGTTTCAGTGATACAAAGAAGACGAAACCGTATTGCCTTTGGTAGGTTATTCTTGACTCTGTAGATTACTTTGAAGCAGGAGGCGTTTGTTGAGATGGAATGATCAGTGTTAACCAGGTGTTCAATTATCGCACTCCTTATTGCACCACTATTGCCTTTTCACAACCATGCTGTATAGTGTTCTTGAATCCTCTTGGACAGGATGCACGTTGAACGACCGATGTACCTGGCTCCACAGCAACAGGTGAACTGATATATGCACATAGAAGTGGTCAGATGCGGGATCTTGTCCTTGAGGCTTCTGCAGATCAGTGGGCGACTGGAGAACACTATTCTTAGTGTTGCTGCAAAGAATGTTCTTCTCAGAGATGATGTGATCCTTCTCTTGAGAATATCGCTTGTTGAATCTCCCTTGAAATCCAAGTTCATGTAGAGTTTCTTTTTAGGAGAAAGTGAAGTTTCGTTTCTTCGAACTCTCGGTTTAATGTTTTTGTTAATGAATCTTATTGGGTATCCATTTTGGATAAACGTTTCTCTGAGAATATCTCATTATGTTTCCAGAACGTCGGGACTACAGATGCGTCGGATGCGGTGGCAAGTGATTTAATTAAATTCCGCTTTTGTTGAATGGGTACCCAGCTATAGAAGCTGGTTAGTTGACCATTCTAAGTAGCTTTTCTTTGGATCGATCTTATTAGGCTCCCACCAGTTCTTCTTGTTAGTTTCACATCAAGAAACGGAATTTTTGATTCGTTTTCCATTTCGAGAGTGAATTTTATCACTGGATGGCAACAGCTAAATGTCTTCAGCAGTGGATCGAGGCCATTGTTGTCACAAATAATGAATATGTGTTGTATTCATTTAGAACTCTTACGTAATTTCGTATTATCTACTTTGTTCCTATGTGCATCCTGAGTAAACCTCACTCATCAAACTATCCATATTATTACATAACTTGTTTTTTAACAACTGTTAGTGACAACTCATCACCTTTGTTACACTACCCTAATTTCAATAACACCTGTTTTTCTTGACTGATTTTATATTACGTAACTCCAATTACCAATCTTCACCTGTTTAGTTAAAATAACTATAACCAATTATATTTTTGTTTGACAAACTTAATGTACACATACATGCAAAATAACACATTCATATATATTTGCGATTGTACAGCTAAGAAAATGAATTCGCCAGCGAAAACAGACTCTTCGCTGAACTACTTGTTTTGTTTTCATTAATGCCTGGATGGGGATTATCCATGAATTACTCAGTTGTTGATAGTGAGCGGTGGAATCTAACAGCTGCATCTCGTCCCCTCTAGGACTCGTTAAATGAATGTGTTTGCATTCCCCAGTGAGTACTGATTTTCCCACTGTAACAAGAACTCAACACCGCCTAGTTTGAAACGCTGAAGTATTATCCATTCTAGGCATTCCGACAGGAGTAAAGGTCTTCAAACTTTGAAGGCTAAATAACAGTAGCCTCATGCCGAACACTTCTTCCTTGTTTGTTGAGCTCACTACCGCTCGGCAGTCTGGGTGAGATCTAGGAGTACTTCAGCCGGAAATCGCACGTGAATCTTCTAGATGATGAAATGAAATAATGATATCGCATTATCCTATTTTACGAGTTTATCACCTTGTTATTTTGTGTTAAAGTTCTTTTTTATTTTTGTGTTTTTCAAATGAAAATGCAGTTACGTGGAGGTATGGAGAATATTTTTGAGAAACAATTCTATGGATACGAGTCGATGCAAAGTCTTGATGGACAGAGTTTATTTGCAGCTGTTGTAATGATACAGGTGAGTTGACGTTGTCTGCCTATCATGTCTACAGAGTAAGGATAAATTGTCGCTAAAACAGATTTCACCTCCGTTGCGTTTCTGTCAACATTTTTATTAATATTGTTTCCTTTAGTTCCTAGAGGAACATAGGGATTCAGCCAAACGTCTCTATTGCGTTCGGTTCTCTGCCAGCGTTTTCACCTGACTCCACATCTGCCCATGTGCTTTCACCTCCTCTTAACATGACCTCCTAAATGTCACCCTCGCACTGACGACCAACTCACCGCTTCCAATTTGGGTTCCACTTGAAAGCCTGGCGTGTGATGTCACTCACTTGATGGTTTGTTTTCTCAGAGTATGGTCAGTCCACCTTCATTTATTCTTGTGTATTTGTTGCACAGTTGGTTCCTGCTGGCTTGGTTCATTCATTCCCAGAGATCCCTGTTGCTGATCTTTACTGGCCACCCATCTGATCTTGAGTATTGAGCGAAGGCAGTTGTTGATGGAGGTCTGTAGTTCGAAGTTGATCGATGTGGCCTTCGTGACGCGGCGCCAAGTCTCTGATCCGTATAGTAAGTAACACTGACTTCACATTGGAGTTGAAAATCCGGATCAAATTTTTCATGCTGATTAGTACCATTGATCTCCACACAGACTTGAGAGAAATGAAAGCTTGTCTTGCTTTCCCGATCCTCGAGCTTTGATATCCTCATCGCTTCTTTCCGCCTGTAGTTGAAATGATGCTTCACAGGTAGGTAGGTAGGCAGGTAAAGGAGGTTGCTTCTTTCAAATTTTTCCCAGTTATGCTGATTGTTGTCTGTTGTTGTTGCTGTTGGTCAGGAATCTTCATCAGCACCTCTGTTTTCACTATTTTCAACTGAAGTCCTATCTTTGTTGCTTCTTCTGCCAACGTGTTGCTTTTCACTTGCATATCTTTCACTTTGTGAGAAATCAGAAATATATCATCGGCGAAGTCCAGATCCGTCAGGATTTTTGTGTGGGTCTATTTTAGGCCCTTTTCCTCACTGCCCGCCACTGTCTGTCGCATTATCCAGTCTACTGCAATCAGGAAAATCAACATGAATGACCAGTTAATTGCGTTTTGAAATTCCTCAGGTAGTAAGTCTGATATGATTGTGAATTATGTGCTGAGAGGAAGGCTGTGATTACAGCAGATGTTACGTCTGACTGTTTTAAAGGTAATTTATCGATTTTCTACGCTGCTGTACTATGTGCAAAAACACCTAGGAACTACTTCCGTCCTCATAACTGAATTGTGTTAGGTCAGTTTTCAGTATAGTCGCCAGGCTAGATGACTCACCTTCGTCCTGAACTTCGAAAAACTGATATTGAATAGTTGAAGGTGGTTGAAAGGAAGCCAATGCTATTTTTGATTAGAAACATTTGAACTCAGTAGCTATCGACTGGAGAAATTTGAAAAAGACCACTTCCTTCAAGTATCTTGGAAGCATCATTTCAACTACAGGCAGTCGAAACAGATGAAAATGTTAAAACCAGAATCGGAAAGGTAAGTAAATTTGGAAATCTTCTTCACTCCACAGCATAAAAAACGAAAATTAGATTTTCAACACCAATGTTAAGTCAGTCCTCCTTTATGACGGTTCAGGAACTTAGCGCGTCATGAGTAGCATTTCTAGCAGCCAGCTGCAGACTTCTATCAATAGCTGCCTTGACTCCATACTGAAAGTCGGATGGGTAGGAAGAACTGGCAGCAAGGAACTGGGGGCGGACCAATCAAGAATCTATCGCTCAACATATATGCAGAAGGAAATGGAGTTGGATCGGTTGCAAACTGAGGAAACCATCGGATGGGGTCAATTCCAAGACAAAATAATAATGGATTTTGTGTTCTTATTGGTTCCTAAAATTTTTAGCTGAACGGTAGTGGGCTTTCCCTATAAATGAGTGGACAATCTTGGGTTTCACTAGCTTTTTCGCTGTTCTTCCTAGACAGTGACGACAAATGTAGCTGACACCTCTAAAACTGAGACATTAGGACCTGCGCCAAACTCAAAGCGTTCAGAGCAAATTATGTACATATAATAGGAAAGGAAATCATAAGTAGGATTCCTAACAAACCAGGACTAGAGAGGTATTCAGAGCCAAAAAAATTACAAAATACCTTGCAGTGACTGTAAGGTCGATTATAAAGGTCAGTCCAGTAGGTAAAGATCAAACACCAATATCAGGGACATGGAGAATATTATTACCAATAGAACCAACGGATGGGAAATAATGTGTTATGCCTAGGAGTTACAGATTTGTAGTGGTCATCTAATTTGAGTTTAATGAGCCTCCAGACGCGACGCTATAACAAACTGATCACTTGAAAATGTCTCCCACGCTGAGATAGACAAGAAAAGTCAGATTCGACCACGGTAACATTTAATTATTCAAAATACATGGTACAATTAGCTTACAAAACCTCAGGAATTGAAGCTAAAAATAAACGAATCAAAAAGCCATCCAATCAGGTTATCATTTCAGTGCATGTATCAATCATGACTTCACGACAAATAAGGAAAGCTTGTCTGTCTTAGCCTAATGGGATAAAAGTAACAAACTCTGAAAGTTATGTGAGCCCTTTGATAGTGAGTGCTTGGAAAGAGTCATCACTAAGATAAATAGCACTGTTTCACTTTGTGTCTTCACCAAAATAAAATTATTCCGTGGTAGGTCGTTTTTTTATTTAATGAATTTCGATTAAGCTTTTACCACAAAGGAATTCTAATAGGTGGGCTAAACATTTAGTGAGTTGCTTAAGAGTCAGTTTGACAGATATCTTGGTCCAGAATTTGAATTATTTTATATATCCCTAGTTATGTTGAATATGTACTTCAGGCTCTTCTGTATGAATGCACTTTCCTATTCGTCTCAGTGGATGTTCTGAGTTAATTAGACGGCTAGGTAGAGTAATGAACTCTTTGATTAGATACTAGTAACTAATGTGATATGTCTAGTCCTTTGTTTGTTTGGTGTAGAGTGAATTCTGTCAGTCAGGTTTGCAATGTGGCCACCATGCCACTAGATAGCTCGCCATCATGGTGCACATTGATTTCATGATATTAGATGGCTGGAGGTAATCGGCCACAGGAAGCCCTACTTGACCTACATTTCGTGCTAGTTGGCACTTACCAGTCAGTCAGAAAGGCGAATCTGCAACCGCCTTGAAGGAACTCATGACCCTTCTGAGATTCGAAATTGCATCATACAGTACCGCCTGCAGTCAGAGACGTTACCAGTGAGCTATTTGGCCTCGCGATTAACCTCCGGCAGATACGCTTTTCTGACTAGTGATTACCCACTGGCATGAAACCTGGGTCAGGTAAGGCTTCCTGCCGATTGCTTCCAACCATCTAATACCATCAAATCAAAGTGAACCGTGATGGAAAGCCACCTAGAATGGTGTCCACATTGCAAACCTGACTGACAGAATTCAGTCTGCACCGAAGAAAGGACTAGACATATCACACCAGTTACTAGTGTCCAATCAAAGTATCCAATACAGTCCTACAGCAGGTCAATCGCGAGCCCGAATAGCTCAGTGGTAACGTCTCTGACTACAGGCGGCACTGAATGACGCGAGTTCGAATCTCAGAAGAGACATGAGTTCCTTCAAGGCGGTTGCAGATACGCCTTGCTGACTGACTAGCGAGTGCCAACTAGCACACAACCTAGGTCAGGCAAGGCTTCCTGTGGCCGATTGCCTCCAACAATTTAATACCATCGAATGAACTCCTTATTATAGAGCGTTTTTGAAGGACAGTGGATATTTCTATATGAATTCAGTTATAACAGTTTAGAGCGCTTCAAATAGGAATTTCTCAATACACTAAATGCCTGTCGACTGTAATAAAAGAGGCTGGTTTAAAAACATTTCTGAGAACACTGAGAATCAAGAGGCAGCTGTCGTGTATCTTGTCGATTTTAATGGATAAGGCTTTGGGGTATGAAACACGAGCTGAAGTATTAGAGTCTCAGTGGAAGGGAACTCCATCAGTCATTGTGAAGGCAGATACATCCATCTGAGAAGTACCACATGGGATGAAATGACCTTCTTGGATTCCACTGATAGTCATCGTTAAGAAAAGGAACTAAGCATTTATTATTGGGTATCATCGAAGCATCGTTACCAAGAACCGATGTGTCAATAGAGACCGAGTACTTCAGTTTTTAAAAAATAATCAATCAATACGAATCAAATATAAGTATTTCCATGTTTGACATTTTCAACAGTTTTTTCCGTCTCTTTCGTGTGTATTCCAACCTTTTTTTGATTTTCTATTTACACAGTTGAAATGTTGTGGATTCAGAGATGCCTCAGATTTCAATGATGTCAAGATGTCATATGAAGATAGATATGATGGTCGTGACTATACCAGTGAGTAGTTAAATGATTTTTATGCAAATTGGGCCTTTTTCTTCTGGTCTTCAATGATGAAGCAGGCATATTTAATATATATGTGTAAAACTTGGGCACTGTGGTAGTAAGTAATTCCATATTAGTTTGCTTATTAGATGTATCACCCAGTCAGTGAAACAGTATTAGTATTCACTGGATGACACAGTTTCGAACACAATTTATTACTGTTCATAATCATACCAATCAATTGTAATCACACGACTTCGAAACTTGAGTTTCACAGTGTTCTTTGTCCTCTCCTATTTGTTGTCGAAGGGGTAGTAAAAATTTCCAGATGTTCGGGTGGACAGATGTTGAATCATTCCTGTTACATGTATTCCCCGTCATTTGATTCGATAGAACAGTTATCTCATCCCCCATCCTATTGTATGCATAGTTGTATGCAATTACATGTAGTGAGTGCTATAGCTGAGGTATTCTCCAGATTTCTCATCTTATTCTAGTCAACTAATCTAGATTTTGTTGTTAGGATTTTATGCTTGACTAGTCTGACTGACTACACCTGTTCTACTACATTGACCTATGTATTTGACGTGATAATCATCACAGGTAGGGTATTAGATGAACAAAATTGTTTTGTTTTAAAGGCTCCAGAGAACCCTACAACAGACAAAGCTTGTTTCTAATTGAGTTTGTGGGGTGTCTGAACACCAGCCACTTTTATTCCTGCCTTGTTAAGAATTCTCCGCTGTAAGGTTTCCGAGGTTCCTTCTTCTACTACCCCAACGACGACAAATAGGAGAGAACAAAGAAAATTATAAAACTCAATTTTCGAAGTCGTGTGATTATAATTGATTAGTATGATTATGAACAGTAATAAATTGTGTTCGAAACTGTGTCATCCAGTGATTAGTAATACTGTCTAACTGACTGTGTGATATATCTAATAAACAAACTAATATGGATGAAACAGGCAGTTTACCAGAGAATTATTTTACTACACTCATACAACAGGTCAGTGAAGAAGCCAAGCAGGTCATTAATAACTTCGCTGCTTGTGGCGCTAGGTGATAAGGATTAGAACCTTTAAAGGAACATCGCCAACTTCGACGTTGCAAATACATACATCACAGTAAAGAGGGCTGATAAGTACGAAACCCAGATCCGTGGTTTCCTGCCGAATGTCTCCAGCACCATTTGAGGAATGAATGGAAGTCACGAGAGACTGAGGGTGTATTTAGCATTGGATTGAGACTCGTTATTAATGAAAGTATGGTTTTTAGATGAAATTGATGAACAGCAGGCGTCCGTGACAGAGCGGTAGAATGCTCCCTGACCACGTCATATGTGATGCGGGGTTCAATCCACAGCTGACGCACTCCTAGACCTCGCTAAGCCACTAATAAGACTGGCAAAGAGGGAAGGTAGGGCATGAGGTTAGCAATCCCATCCCATGAAAAAAATAAACAAGACTGTTACAGAAACTTTAGACATCTAGCGTGGAGCTCTATGTTCCACTGGGAACGTATAGGAATACAAATAGATGAATAGCAACTTAAGTAGTAATATTTACACTATCCATACGTTCTGCTGAAGCAATAAGAAAAGTAACTATAGAAACAAAAATGTCTATAATTTTCATCTTCAATCTCTTGACAATATCTGATTAGCTAATCTTAGATCACTGTGTAACAACAGAAGACAAGGACCAGGCAACAGATCATTTATTGAGAAAATCAACAGACGTTTTTAGATTTTTATGTACATTATTATTCGTTATTGTTAGCAGAGAAGCAACGTCTTCTGATTGGTCGTTTTCTTGCTGAAGGTTATTCTGTACTGCCTTCGACCGTTGCTTACAGAGTTATCTATATATCTGCGAATCGTACCCGCCCACGCCAAGTCTGCTGTGACTGGTTGTTGAGTTCTTCAAGGGTAGGCTTTGTTCTTGTTTTCCCTCATGACCCTGATTCGGGACGTAAACATTGCAGACAGCTCTCACCACATCTATACTGTGTCCAACTAGAAAAATACTAATTCCATACATTTGGTTCGTTTGATGAATTTTGATGAAGGAATAAAGACCATTTTTATAGTGTGAAATGATGTCCTTCTATTTCATAGGTTCTCATCAGCTGCTACACAGCCACAAAGCAACTCAAGAAGGTTACAGCTCATGAGATTGAAAACTTGCCTAGTGCACTGAAATCGCATGACTAACAGTGTAATCAAAATGCAATTACCAAGGGAGTGTGAAGTTGACTACACACTGTCTTTGTATACATAAGTTTGGTTTGAAACGTTTGATTGTAGTTGCTTCCGCAAATCATATTAAATTCACCGTCGTTTGTATATTTAGTGTGTTGAAGGATTTGGAAATCTCAACGAAATGACCAGTTTTTGAAGAAAGTGTTTGCTAATTACACTTTGCGAATATCTGCTTCGCTTTAGGTATGAGTTTCTTGGGAAATCGGATAGAATCACTTCTTTCCCTCGGTTGGTGATGAAGTCTTCAGTGAAATCAATACAAATCCTCAAGAGATAACATTTTAAAATTAACGTTCTGTTCATTACTTACTGACTGACAACAGGATAGACTTCTTGAGATTCGAATTAGCGGTCATGATTAGTGGGGTTAACCAACTCGGTTGAGGGAACAGATAATCACCGACAGCACTAGATGCAAATGGCTCCTCATCAATCCAACTGACAAGAGATAGAGGTGATGGGCCACTGCATTTCGACCAAGTGACTTGTGGATCGTATGCTCGACTTCTGATGGAGTCATTTTGTACGTATTAGTGAAGAGTCTCAGTTAAGGACGAGATCATCTCCCCAGCACTATATGGTTTTCTGTGTTTCAATATTTTTGTTAGTTAGTGAAGAAATCCACTTTAACCGAATAATAACTTCTTATGTTTTGCCTTATAAAATAGATCGCAAAGTCTCTGGCCTATGTACTCAACAACACAGTTTGAAAGCTTTTGCTGAAAAAAATCAGATACACCCGAGTTATCTGTTCTACTTGTTGAGAAATCTCAACGTTTACAATACGCTATTGATAACATTCACATCACATGGTGTGTTGCAGTACCACACCATACAGCTTAGAGTATATAATATGTACAGGTTTCTTGGGAATGTTGAGGGGGGATTGATTTAAAACTGTATTTCACCATGAAGTTTGTAAAACCAGAGGAAACCAGACTGCTGTTTCATCCTAGTTAAGGCGTTTTGAGTATTCGTCATCCACGAATCCATCAGAAGTCGAATCTAGTGAATTGATGGTCACAAGAAGAGCTCATTGAGCATTCATTCACTAAGGTGAGATGCAATAGCACATGAATATGAACTTGTGCGAATTGCTGATATATAGCACTACCTCTAGCCAGTACAGATGGGGGCTATCTGTCCTCATATACATCTTGGCAGACTCCGCGGACCATAATTTCTCACCAGGAACTTTAGGATGCCCATCTTGTAATCAGACATTTTCCAAGTGTTTTTTGTTGTAGGGAAAGTGACTGATTTCAGATGAGATTTGGTTGTTAAACGCTTATCTTGTTAACACTTTAATTTGGATTGAAATTTGAGGCTTTGAGACATTAAACTTCAACTTTAAGGGGAATCAGAACTCGGTATTTATAAAAAGCGTGAATTATGATGAAGAAATCTGAAAACTAATCCGCGGATGGTTTGAAGGGGTTCAGCTTTCTAAACTGAGACAAACTAGGTACAGTATTGATAATCTGAGCCCCAAATAAACGAAACAGCCGTCCAAATTTTAGATTACTTTGATTTGCTTAGCGAGTACTACTGTAACGACAGAAGACAGGGGCCAGGCAACAGATCATTTATTGAGAAAATCAAGAGATATTTATTGATTTTTATGTACATTATTATTCGTTATTGTTAGCAGAGAAGCAACATCTTCTGATTATTTGTTTTCTCGCTGAAGGTTATTCTGTCATCTCTTTGTGGCCGTTTTTTTGAAGGTCAGGGCATATATCTGCGAATCGTACCCGCCCACGCCAAGTCTGCTGTGACTGGTTGTTGAGTTCTTCAAGGGTAGGCTTTGTTCTTGTTTTCCCTCATGACCCTGATTCGGGACGTAAACATTGCAGACAGCTCTCACCACATCTATACTGTGTCCAACTAGAAAAATACTAATTCCATACATTTGGTTCGTTTGATGAATTTTGATGAAGGAATAAAGACCATTTTTATAGTGTGAAATGATGTCCTTCTATTTCATAGGTTCTCATCAGCTGCTACACAGCCACAAAGCAACTCAAGAAGGTTACAGCTCATGAGATTGAAAACTTGCCTAGTGCACTGAAATCGCATGACTAACAGTGTAATCAAAATGCAATTACCAAGGGAGTGTGAAGTTGACTACACACTGTCTTTGTATACATAAGTTTGGTTTGAAACGTTTGATTTTAGTTGCTTCCGCAAATCATATTAAATTCACCGTCGTTTGTATATTTAGTGTGTTGAAGGATTTTGAAATCTCAACGAAATGACCAGTTTTTGAAGAAAGTGTTTGCTAATTACACTTTGCGAATATCTGCTTCGCTTTAGGTATGAGTTTCTTGAGAAATCGGATAGAATCATTTCTTTCCCTCGGTTGGTGATGAAGTCTTCAGTGAAATCAATACAAATCCTCAGGAGATAACATTTTAAAATTAACGTTCTGTTCATTACTTACTGACTGACAACAGGATAGACTTCTTGAGATTCGAATTAGCGGTCATGATTAGTGGGGTTAACCAACTCGGTTGAGGGAACAGATAATCACCGACAGCACTAGATGCAAATGGCTCCTCATCAATCCAGCTGACAAGAGATAGAGGTGATGGGCCACTGCATTTAGGCCCAGTGACTTGTGGATCGTATGTTCGACTTCTGATGGAGTTATTTTGTACGTATTAGTGAAGAGTCTCCGTTAAGGACGAAACACCAGTCCAGTACTACCTGGTTTTCTGTGTTTTAAACAATTTCTGTTAGTTAGTGACAAAATCTACTTTAACAAAGTAATAACTTCTTATTTTACGCCTTAAAAAAGAGATCGCAAAGTCTTTGGCATATGTACTCAACAACACAGTTTGAGAGCTTTTGCTGAAAAAACAGTCAGATACACCCGAGTTGTCTGTTCTACTTGTTGAGAAATCTCAACGTTTACAATACGCTATTGATAACATTCACATCACATGGTGTGTTGCAGTACCACACCATACAGCTTAGAGTATATAATATGTACAGGTTTCTTGGGAATGTTGAGGGGGATTGATTTAAAACTGTATTTCACCATGAAGTTTGTAAAACCAGAGGAAACCAGACTGCTGTTTCATCCTAGTTAAGGCGTTTTGAGTATTCGTCATCCACGAATCCATCAGAAGTCGAATCTAGTGAATTGATGGTCACAAGAAGAGCTCATTGAGCATTCATTCACTAAGGTGAGATGCAATAGCACATGAATATGAACTTGTGCGAATTGCTGATATATAGCACTACCTCTAGCCAGTACAGATGGGGGCTATCTGTCCTCATATACATCTTGGCAGACTCCGCGGACCATAATTTCTCACCAGGAACTTTAGGATGCCCATCTTGTAATCAGACATTTTCCAAGTGTTTTTTGTTGTAGGGAAAGTGACTGATTTCAGATGAGATTTGGTTGTTAAACGCTTATCTTGTTAACACTTTAATTTGGATTGAAATTTGAGGCTTTGAGACATTAAACTTCAACTTTAAGGGGAATCAGAACTCGGTATTTATAAAAAGCGTGAATTATGATGAAGAAATCTGAAAACTAATCCGCGGATGGTTTGAAGGGGTTCAGCTTTCTAAACTGAGACAAACTAGGTACAGTATTGATAATCTGAGCCCCAAATAAACGAAACAGCCGTCCAAATTTTAGATTACTTTGATTTGCTTAGCGAGTACTACTGTAACGACAGAAGACAGGGACCAGGCAACAGATCATTTATTGAGAAAATCAACAGACGTTTTTAGATTTTTATGTACATTATTATTCGTTATTGTTAGCAGAGAAGCAACGTCTTCTGATTGGTCGTTTTCTTGCTGAAGGTTATTCTGTACTGCCTTCGACCGTTGCTTACAAAGTTATCTATATATCTGCGAATCGTACCCGCCCACGCCAAGTCTGCTGTGACTGGTTGTTGAGTTCGTCAAGAGTAGGCTTTGTTCTTGTTTTCCCTCATGACCCTGATTCGGGACGTAAACATTGCAGACAGCTCTCACCACATCTATACTGTGTCCAACTAGAAAAATACTAATTCCATACATTTGGTTCGTTTGATGAATTTTGATGAAGGAATAAAGACCATTTTTATAGTGTGAAATGATGTCCTTCTATTTCATAGGTTCTCATCAGCTGCTACACAGCCACAAAGCAATAAGTCTCATGAGATTGAAAACTTGCCTAGTGCACTGAAATCGCATGACTAACAGTGTAATCAAAATGCAATTACCAAGGGAGTGTGAAGTTGACTACACACTGTCTTTGTATACATAAGTTTGGTTTGAAACGTTTGATTTTAGTTGCTTCCGCAAATCATATTAAATTCACCGTCGTTTATATATTTAGTGTGTTGAAGGATTTGGAAATCTCAACGAAATGACCAGTTTTTGAAGAAAGTGTTTGCTAATTACACTTTGCGAATATCTGCTTCGCTTTAGGTATGAGTTTCTTGAGAAATCGGATAGAATCATTTCTTTCCCTCGGTTGGTGATGAAGTCTTCAGTGAAATCAATACAAATCCTCAGGAGATAACATTTGAAAATTAACGTTCTGTTCATTACTTACTGACTGACAACAGGATAGACTTCTTGGGGTTCGAATTAGCGGTCATGATTAGTGGGGTTAACCAGCTCGGTTGAGGGAACAGATAATCACCGACAGCACTAGATGCAAATGGCTCCTCATCAATCCAGCTGACAAGAGTTAGAGGTGATGGCCCACTGCATTTAGACCCAGTGACTTGTGGATTGTATGTTCAACTTCTGATGGAGTTATTTTGTACGTATTAGTGAAGAGTCCCAGTTAAGGACGAAACACCTGTCCAGCACTACCTGGTTTTTGTGTTTCAATAATTCTTGTTAGTTATTGACAAAATCTACTTTAATAAAGTAATAACTTCTTATTTTACGCCTTAAAAAAGAGATCGCAAAGTCTTTGGCATATGTACTCAGTAATACAGTTTGAAAGCTTTTGCTCAAAAAAAGTCAAATACACCGGAGTTATCTGTTCTACTTGTTGAGAAATCTCAACGTTTACAATACGCTATTGATAACATTCACATCACATGGTGTGTTGCAGTACCACACTATACAGCTTAGAGTGTATAATATGTGCAGTTTCCTTGGGAATGTTGAGGGGTTCGCGACTACTGTTCAGTGAGTTGACCGTTAGGGATTTCATTGATTTAAAGCTGTATTTCACCATGAAGTTTGTAAAACCAGAGGAAACCAGACTGCTGTTTCATCCTAGTTAAGGCGTTTTGAGTATTCGTCATCCACGAATCCATCAGAAGTCGAACCTAGTGATTTGAAGGTCACAAGAAGAGCTCATTAAGCATTCATTCACTAAGGTGAGATGCAATAGCACACGAATATGAACTTGTGCGAATTGCTGATATATAGCACTACCTCTAGCCAGTACAGATGGGGGCTATCTGTCCTCATATACATCTTGGCAGACTCCGCCGACCATAATTTCTCATCTGGAACTTTAGGATGCTAATTTTATAATCAGACACTTTCCAAGTGCTTTTTGTTGTGGGGAAAGTGACTGATTTCAGCAGAGATTTTGTTGTTAAACGCTTATCCTGGTGAAACTTTAATTTGGATTGAAATTTGAGGCTTTGAGACATTAAACTTCAACTTTAAGGGGAATCAGAACTCGGTATTTATAAAAAGCGTGAATTATAATGATGAAATCAGAAAACTCATCCGCGGATGGTTTGAAGAGGTTCGACTTTCTGAACTGATTCGAACCGGGTACAACTCTAATCTTTGCCTCAAATGAACGAAATAGCCATCCGAAGTTTAGATAACTTTGATTTATTTAGAAAGTACTACTATTTGATACGGTTTTTTATGTATCCAACTTCTCATATGAATCAATCATTAGTATGAAGCATTTTCCTATCTTTACTTTGAAAATTGGTGAGCACATAGATTTGATTTAATTTAATTATATGAAGGATGTCATCATGAGCTGACATCAGTTAGAGAACCATTGGAAAACCAATTGGGAGTATTGCCAGACCGCTGTTTCGTCAGTCTAGTTTGGGACTCTTCAGAAATATGCACCCACCACCAGGGTTCGAACCCACGACCATCTGGTTACAAGGCGAGCTAGCTCGTAGACCACTGAGCCACTGGGACCCGATCAAATGGCCAGTCCATGAATTCCAACTTCTCCCAATTCATGACATAGCGCGACTGGCACTAGCCAATGTCTTCAATGGCCCATGAATTCTAACTAGCGAATAGCCCTATTCAAGCAGTTACCTTGGATTCTACTGGAAAGTCGTCACCAGTGGGGTGCAGCAGGTCGGGTGTGAGGACAGTTGCTCATTGAAGACATTGCAAAGTGATAAGAGTCTTAAATTCTAGTATAACAGAGTGTATACAGAGGTTGATAACAGAAGTCGTATTCATCTAATCAACGTGCAATGATAATGACTCAGGGACTCTGTTGGATATTTAGAAAATCCGACTACCCCAGCTGCAAATGAGAAGAAAGATAGAAAACAGAAAAAATCTTCATTTTAGAAGTTATCTGGTTCACGGAATTTTCATACTGGAATAGGAATTATTAAAAAAAAGACGTTTGCAGAGAAGAAAATTTTCTTTTCGATGACGTCACCGTCAACTTGGCTGTAAATTTGTGTATTTATGATAAATGGATGGGAAAGTTCCGGAATAATTCCTGGCCAAGGGTCAAATTAATAAAATTACAATTAGGAATTAAAATGCCATAATAAACAGGGGGTACGGATAAAACTCAAACAAAGTAGCATCATAATTACTGAGAAGATTGACATATTGTGCAATTGGGGGTTAGAAATGTAGAAATAATAAAAATAGACAGGATGTTTGGATAAAAAATCTGGTGGGATCATAAGTAATGTAACGAATAATTGTTTATGCAGTTAGGGATTAAATATGTAGAAATAATAAAAAGACAAATTAGACAGGAAGTTCGGATTTGAAAATTTAGTAGTGTAAATAGGGATAAAGAAATGCTTAAAACAACATGAATAAACAGGAAGTTAGGATAAGAAAGGCGATGGGATAGTCACTATTAGAAGAATTACCTGTTTATGATGGCCATGGCAGGGACAAGGGTTGGATGTATTTCCTTGAGATAAATAGCGTGGGTTTGAGCTTTTGGATAGCTAATGCCTCGGCTATGCTCAAATGTCTTGATTTTACTCCCTTTGATAGGTCTGATTGAATCTTGAATATGACTTTGAAGGATGTTTTGAATGGCGCTGAATATCCTGAATTGACCAGATGTTCTGTCAGTGAACTGTATACACACTGTCTAGTTACAAATGGTATAACAGTATGAACAATATTTTATATTCGAAATGTTGTCATCCAGTAAATTATGTGGTTTTTTTTTATTTTATTATAGCTTGACTTCACACAGTGTTTTTGACACAAGTATGGAATTTTCAGCATGTAATATCTGTAGCCCAAATTTAGCAGGCCGACCATTGATATCAGGTGTGCGTCGGCAGGGGATCGAACCCCGGACCATTTGCATGGTCGGTTAGCATCCCAACCTCTGTGCCACCGACGCACAGTGTAATAGTACTTTCGGTAAACAGACTAAGCACTGATATATATGTATGCATTCGCCAAAATTTTCGTATACTGTAGCATGCTGGAGACCACTGTATCCGACAGCGGCAGTCAGTTCATATCGCAAATATTTCAACATTTTTGTTGAAGAAATGCTACATACAAAAGGTGCGGATGCCACCTTATGACCTTCGAAATCCTGTTAATATATGTGTAAAATTTGGGCACTGTGGCAGTAAGTAGTTTTTTTATTAGATATATCACACAGTCAGTGAAACAGTATTAGTATTCACTGGATGACACAGTTTCGAACACAATTTATTAGTGTTCATAATCATACCAATCAATTGTAATCACACGACTTCGAAACTTGAGGTTTATAGTCTTCTTTGTTCTCTCCTATTTGTCTTCGTTGGGGTAGTAGAATTTTCCAGATGTCTGACTGGACAGGTGTTGAATCATTCCTATTTCGCTTGTTTGCAGTTGATTCGATAGATAAATCTTCTGTTATCAATCTCTCCCTCTATTCACCCCTGTGACATCAGATTTTGAAACTATCATCTTCTTTCATCCCATCCTATTGTATGGTTTTGTGTAATTGCATGTGGTGTAGTGCTCTAGCTGAACTATTCTCCAGATTTCTTATCTTATTTGGGTCAACTAATCTAGATTTGCTGCTAGGTTTTTATGCTTGACTAGTCTGACTGACTGCACCTGTTCTACTACATTGACCTATGTATTTGACGTGATAATCATCACAGGCAGGGCATTAGATAAACTAAGTTGTTTTGTTTTAAAAGCTCCACAGACAGGACCTTTTAACCGACAAAGCTTGTTTCTAATTGAGTTTGTGGGTGGTTAGAATGCCAACCACTTTTATTCCTGCCTTGTTAAGTATTCTGCGTAAGTTTTCTGAGGTTCCTTCCTTGTATAGAGTTACTACTGATGGCTTAGATTCCTTATTTTTAGTGTTGTCTTGCGCATGTTTGACATGCATGTCGTCATTAATGTTAATGTTATTATTATTATTGGTTTTTGACTCTTAATTTATCTGTGTAATTAGTGTCTCAAGGCCATTCAAAACATATATATATACATATATATGTAAGCAGGCGCTGTCAATCATTTTCACTGTTGATACGAGACAGTCTGACCTGTTTTCTTGTCTTCTGTCCTCGCTTTTTGGTGTTATCGTCTCGTTTTGTTGACGTTGTTGTTGCTAGTAGTGGTTAGAACAGTAAGCTCACAAATCAGCTGGATTGGAAATTCGTCAGCGCAACTACAAGTGGATTAACAGTCATATCAACTGGTTAGCGTTTCTTGAAAGTTTAATTGGTGGATGGTGACTAGCAGTGGAACCCAGGATGCGCATTTCGTCCTATTTTGGACTCGTCGGCTGGATGTACCTGCATTTCCCAGTGAGTGATGATGTTCCGAGCACTTCGGTCCAATCAGTTGACGGAAAAATCTAAAATTCAATTAACAGTTTCTTGAAAGTGTTTTAGATTTATTTATTTTTTTGAAAATTTCATTTTCAGATGTCGTGACTGCTGTACCCTGTTGTCATATGGATGAAAACTTAGAACTGAAGGATAAAGAGTGTCCAACATCAGGAACTCCAGATTCATATTATATAGATGGATGTAAAGAACCATTCGGTGAGAAAGCTTTCCAAGTTATAGCAATGGTAGCGTATGCTTCAATTCTATTAATAGTGATCAATGTAAGTGTTACTTTGATTGTGTTGTTTTTGTACACACTTTAATATTGTGTTTATGCTGTTTAGTATCTATCTGTGTTGTCACTTCCAATGATATTGTGATTAAAATAAAAGACAAATTCAGCAAAGAAAATTTTCTTTATCGACGAAATCATCTTCCTTCAGAGGCTGTACAGTCGTATTTATACTTACCAAAAAATATATAGTGGTCTATTATTGAGTAATACAACTGTGCTAACATAATTGATATAATTACTCACAAGTGGCTTTAGAAGAGAAAATTTTAAAGTTGTAAATTACGTGGTACTCAACGGCACAAAGATAGAAATTTGATAAGGTTAAAATTGTTATTGAGTGAGAATAAAGGTGGTAACTGAGTGTCAGTTTAACAAATGTGAAGAGAACTGGGGAACTGGGGCGACTCAGACAAGTCCTCATTGAGAATGGATATCCTCCAAGATTTATCGAGAAAAACATGAAGCTAAGGGAAAAGCCTGAAAGAACCCAGACGGTGCCGAAGAAACTGCTATTTACCAGTGATTTATGGTGATACCGCAGCTGGGATCCTGAAGAATCGCTCATGCAGATCACTGAGGAAAGCCTTCTTTATGGCTGACCTACGAATCAATTTCTACAGCCGACAAATGATCAACGCATGTGTGAAGGATAAACTGCCGCTTTGAACGGGCCACCTCAATGTGTGTTTATAAATTCACCTGCTCGTGTGGAGTGAACACTTTCCAAACGCATCTCTGAAGATCATCCGGCATGGTTAGCAAAGGCACAATGCAAGACAATTACTAGCTCAATTCTCAAGCACTTGGTGAACTCAGGCCACGAAGCTCCACCAGATTCGTCTTTCAAGTTCATCTACAAAGTGAAGCCAAATGGTACAAAGGGCGTCAGGTTTCGGCTTTTGTGTATGGCGGAGGCGCTGGCGATTCGTCAATGCAACCCTGAACTCTGTATACAGAAAACGTTTGTCCAGTCTCTTATTCTACCTTGGTCTTAACCTTCTCACTAATCGTTCCTTGTAAATAAAAAAATTTTGGTTCTTTCTTTTCATATTAATTTTACTTTTAGTGTGCTTTTGCTTTAATAATTAATTCACTGTTATCACTCTCATATGCTCCTTTTGTATATTTTCACACCCTCTTCACACTTGATAAGTTGACACTCAGTTACCACCTTCATTCTCACTCAATAGCAATTTTAACCTTATCAAATTTCTATCTTTGTGCCATTGAGTACCACGTAATTTACAACTTTTAATTTTCACTTGTTAAGCCACTTCTGAGTAATTATATCAATTATGTCACCCACTCCCTATTACTCATTAATAGACCACTATATCTTTTTTTGTACAGCCTGTGAGGGTGATTTCGTCGATAAAGAAAATTTTCTTCATTACTCAATGGGTATTTTTCGGTGATATTGTGATTACCTTGAGTTACAAGTGGAAGAATAAGGCTTCAGCATTGCATTGCCGTTTCACGTTGTTCTCTGCAGTCTACTACAGCTGGCCACCTGATTAATTATGAGCTTTTTCCTTCCTCTGGTCTATGTCATAACACCTTGCTTCTTATTCAGGTTTCTTTCGAACGAGGTCTGTTTGGCGTGTGATGTCAGACGTTACTATCTGTAATATCACCGCCTATCTCAAGTTCTGTTTGAACACTTAATGTCCTACTGAGACACTATTCATACGATTCGATAGGCGCTTCACTCTCTTTATTACTTTTTCCTTTCTTTTTGCATGACCTTCTATATTATATCCAAGGCTAACTTCATTAAATATGCCGGTGATCTAACCGTTTCTGTCCCACTGGTTTCTGCTTTGGATTGTTCTTATATGAATAGCCTAAACTTTGTCTGAAGTAAACAAGTAGTCTCACCTAGATGGTCTTTAAAAATGAACCCATCTAAATATCATAATCATTATAACAAAGGTTTTTGTATTTCCAAATGAATGAAAAACAAAACGATATTGTTTTTACTGACGTTTCGCTATTTAATGCTGCTGCTAATACCTTTATCGAAGCATCAATAAACCGGAATTTACGAAATCTCAGCATATATTTAACAAGGGGTGAGAAAATAGACTTAGGTCATTTGTAAAAAATTATATCTGTAAAGTCTCAGCGAGATTGAAATGAGTAATTCCAACGTTTCGTTCGGCAATCTGGTCCGAACTTCTTCAGGGAAATTAATCGAAACGTTGGAATTACTCATTTCAATCTCGCTGAGACTTTACAAATATAATTTTTTACAAATGTCTACTTCTCACTCGGTGCCCAAATATTTTAGAACTATTCTGTCAAATCTTGACGACAGTTCATTTGAATTATTTTGCAATCGAATTAAATTAACAAAGAAACTGTGTAACTGGCACAATCATCGTGTTTTCACTCTCCCTTGTCTGCAACAGAATGCATATCCTAAATCCGTAGCTGTCGAATCACCTGACAACTCCAGTAGGTCGAATAAAGCAGCTCAATATTCAGAAAGAAGACAAAGCAATAAGTCCGACAGGGTGCTTCTACTAAACGCTAATCCTAAAAACCATTATTTTGAAAATATGTCTAACCATAAAATTCTAGATACTAACAGTGTGAACAGACATGAAGGTGTGATGTTAGCTGATGCATAGGAAATCCTTATTAATAAATAAAAAATGGATATGTATCACTAATTATTAATACTTGGTCAAAATTCTCGACTGTCCATATCTTCTTATGGAGACGTTAAGAAATGTTTTACAACTGTTTACCCACACACACATACACACTCTGTTTAAAGTGTTTAACAAATGTAGACCAATACTTGTAAGTCCGAGGTCAAATTTTGACCACAGCTCATAAAATTTGTTTATTATACTTGTTTTCTATAGTTTGGTTTGTAAGGATTAGTTATGTTTTACGAGTTGATCACGGACTGACATCAGTTAGAGAACCATTGAAAACCAGGGAGTACTGGACAGCTGCTGTTTCATCCTAGTTTTGGGAATCATCGGCAGTACGCCGATTGGACAAATTTTCAAAAACAAGTGATGCTCCTTTTTATATATAAACCTATGTTATGTTAATTTCGATTAATTTCCCTGAAGAAGTTCGGACCAGATTGCCGAACGAAACGTTGGAATTACTCATTTCAATCTCGCTGAGACTTTACAGATATAATTTTTTACAAATGTCTACTTCTCACTCGGCGCCCAAATATTTTAGAACTATTCTGTCAAATCTTGACGACAGTTCATCTGAAAGACTTAGGTCAAGTTAAAAGGATATATTGAAAGTTAAAATAACAATGAAGATCACTAAACCAAATAACAAAGGTAATAGTACATTTGTTATGGCATCAAAACAAAGTTTACTAACTTGATCACTGTTCGTTAGTCTGGGGTCATTTTTCGTTGTCAAGTTGGTCATTTGGTAAAGATAACAAAATCAAAATCAAGTGTAGATTGTTGGATTTGATACGTGTGTAAAATTATAAAGGCAGTGTGTGTTTACAATGTGAACTTGCATATCACATTCGTGTTGATTTTGTCACTTCATGGGGGAGGGAGGTGTTGTAACCAGGTCAGGTTCTGTTTTAGTCCATCATTCCTATTCAGGCAATTTTGATTCCACTTGATATGAAGTGCTTCTGATATTAGACGCTCTTTATGATTTCTGACCAAGTCTATTTTCTCACCAATTAACTCTTTGTTATATATATGCTGAGATTTTGTAAATTCCGGTTTAATAATCCTTTGATAAAGCTATTAGCAGCAGCATTAAATAGCGAAACGTCAGTAGACACAACAATATCGTTTTGTTTTTCATTCATTGGGAGCTACAAGAAAACCCTTTATAATAATGAATATCATATACCCAATGCCCAAATTTTTTCAAACTGTTAAAAGTGAACTTGGTTTGGACATATATATAAATATCATAGTGTTGATTTTAGTTTCAAGTACGAACAAGACTAACATGGAGTGATTTAGTCACAGGGTTCCTGTAATATTGACAGCGCTGTGATAAGTGGGAGTAAATCGAATATCTCTTATGTCAGCATCAGTTTCTCTTCGAATCTTTGTTGGTCATCGCATATCCTATTGATTTGCTGGAAACTAAAGAAGCTTAGACGTTCTGGAATAACTCTTCCCTCTTCCCTCACAATTCGTTAATTCTTGTATTCTGCCCATAATTCTTTGTGGTTCCCACTTGTTCTTCTTTGCGCACTTCATATTACTTAGAGCACTGAAGGCTGTAAATAGGGTTAGTGGTGTGTGTGTGTGCCTTTGACTTAGCTAACTGACACTACTGTCAACAGGCATTTCAATTCCTGCAAGCATTCGGTTAAAGTTATCTTGTCTGATACGGAACATCCTTCTTATTCTCACCTTTCTCCTTGTATCTACTCGGGGTGGGGGGTGGTGTGTGTGAAAGCAGAAGAAACTTCATAAGAAGCATTTATGCTCGTATAGCTACTAAATATAAAAATTCTACCATACCATCATATTTAGCACGAGTGTCGGTTGTGTGAAGAGAGAGAGTCAGATGTCAGAAAAGAACTTATAAGCCTTTTAAATCATTAGTCTGAACTGCAAAGTATAAGCAGAGATTAATATTATTACATGTATCCTCTGTGATACCATCTACTTAGACTTCATTATGTTTCCAACAACATTCTGTTTATATTGGTTGCATTATTCGAGTGTTGGTTTGTAGAGATTTGATTGGTTACAGGATTTCATCATGAGTCGTGACCAGTAGGGTGTAGCAGGTCGGGTGTGAGGACAAATATTCGCCAAGGAAGACAATGGCTAGGGGTCGCGCTATGTCGTGAATCGGCAGAAGTTAGTATTCATGGGCCATTGGATCGGGTCTCAGTGGCTTAATGGTATACGAGCTCGCCTTGTCAGCAGAAGGTCCTGGGTTCGAACCCTGGGTGTGGGTGCGTACTGTGAAGAGTCCCAAACTAGGACGAAACAGCTTGCATTATTATTATTACTATTTTAAATTTTATATATACAGATGTTTATAAAAGGAGCTAAATTGTTGCAATATGTATTAAAATGCTGAAATTTCCATCCTGTATAATTACTATTATTATTTGGAATGAAGTGATTATTAATAATAATAATAATAATTTGCTTTATTTCAAAACAGTACTAGTGATACAGAATGGAATTCTCAGCATTTTTACTACAGTATTGCATCCAGTTAGTACATTATCAATAAATAAAATTCTACATAGACTAAGGAAATCTCAGTTCATTATTACAACAATACATTGGCATGTCAGTAGCAAAGGTAAAGCTGAAACAGTGTTTGAAGGTATTAGAAAAGTGGGAGCTGTCTTATTAACTGGCGTAAGCGAGAGAAAGAGACAAAGCAGCACATAACGGAAAAAGAAGAGAGAGAAAAGGAAAAGAAAGAAAGAAAATGTTGTACATATTGATGATGTGGGTTGGAAAGACGAGATCCAGTTGTACTACTGACTATTTAAAGAATTATAGGTGTCACGCCTAATGCTTTCTTTATCACACAGAACACGGGCTAAGTAGGGTATGGTTGAGTTTTTGTACTTGCTGGTGCGAGCATATAGTTTACTATTATTACTATTATTAGAATTATTATTACTATTATTAGAATGTAAACTAAATCGTTAAATCGCTGAGTGATACTGGGTTGTTGCATCCCTCTGACTGGACTAGAATGCACCTCCAGACACGGAACTATGACCACCCACTTCATCACTTGACAAAAATATTGCCTACACTGAGTTGAAAACAAAAATCACATTCAACTGAGATGATAACGACAAAATATTTTATTAGACAAAATACATGGTATATCGTGTTTACAAACTCTTAGAAATATAAGCCATAAATAAACCAATAAGAAAACTTATAGAAAATTAAAACAAGTGGTGATTCAGCGAAGAGACTCTCTCCAACAACGAATTTATCATCAAGCTGTACAATCGTATATATATGGTGTAATTAAGAAGTTATATCCGGTGAGGGAATTGAATCATAGGAGTGAATGCATAAAATAATAATAATACTGGTATGAAATGCAATTCATGGGTGATATACCAAGCGAGTTAATTACGAAGAAATTAAGAAAATCAGTTCAAAGAACTTATAATACTGGCAAACTACATGTATTATTCTCTACACGACCGATGGTGCTACCTTGACTGAAAGATGAAGTACCTAGACTAGCCACTTCAAATTGTATTTATCAATTCCACTGCGCTTGTGAAGCGAGTTATATCGGTCGTTGCTCTAGGAACTAGATTTTTCGTGCTCGAGAGCATATCCCACTATGGCTAAGTAAAGGTGTAGTTAAAACTATTAACAGCTCGATATTAGACCATCTGGTGCAAACCGGTCACAAAGCCAGCGTAGAAGAATCCTTCTCTATGATATACCGGGTGTCTAACAAACTACTGAAATTGTCGAAGCACCGCATGCTCCAAACAGCAGAGGCTATTGCAATTCACCTCAAACAACCAGTGCTCTGTGTCCAAAAGAAACAAGTCCAGCCAGCCACTACGACTGCCCTGGCCGGCATTCAGTAGAGACTATAAACTCATGAATTTGTACTATTATCTTTCATAATTCTCCTGACATTGAGTTTATTTTATGTTGATGCTGTTCAGCTGTAATTTATCAATATTATTGATTTGATGTCATTTAAACAACATTAATGTCGTTCATAAGACTAATTCATTCATTCATTATAATGTATATATAATTGTAGAACCTGATGATGAATTTATCGAAAAGAGTACTCTTTGTTCCGTGTCCATTCTTCTAAAACTAAAATGTTTGTGATTATAATCGTAGTTAAATGTAAAGTGACTAAACAAATTAATGTCATATATAGAATGATTCATAGGATAGATAGAACTTGAAAAAGCGTGTGCAATTATAAGATTAGTAGACAAATCGAATAAAATTAAAATGAGCTCGCCTTGTAACCAGAAAGTCCTGAGTTCGAATCTCGGTGGGTGCGTACTGATGAAGAGTCCCAAACTAGGACGAAACAGCTGTCCAGTACTCTCAGGTTTTCCAGTGGTTCTCTAACTGATGTCATCTCATGATGAATTCCTCCATGCAATAAAATAAAAAATGTTACGTAATATTGTGTGAAGTTTAATAGCACAGAATTTAATGTCGTAAAAGGGAATTGATTTAGAATGACAAGTGGAACAAGTGAAATAATACCGGGGACAGTGCAAAGTGAGAGTAGTAATAGTAACAGTTGACGTAATAAGGAAGAGTATACAAATGACATTAATTTGCTTTGCCACTTGACATTTAACTACGATTATAATCACAAACATTTTAGTTTTAATTGCATATCATATTATTATTATTTTATGCATTCACACCTATGATTCATTTCCCTCACCGGATATAACTTCTTAATAAAACCATATATATATATATATATATATATATATATATATATATACGATTGTACAGCTTGATGATAAATTCGTTGTTGGAGAGAGTCTCTTCGCTGAATCACTTATTTTGATTTTCTATATGTTGCAATGGGAATTTTCCATGATTTAAAAAATAAGAAAACTGTCAAATCAGTTCATCATGTTAGTGCATGCCTGAATCATGACTTCAAGGCTAACAAAAAAGCTTGGCTGTCGCAACACACTCATTCCTGTTTTTATTAAAATTTTTCAACAAATCTTTTCATAGGCTGGAGGATTTCATCATGAGCTGACCGACATCAGTTAGAGAACCACTGGAAAACCTGCAGGGAGTACTGGACAGCCAGCTGTTTCATCAGTCAGTCTAGTTTGTGACTCTTCATCAGTACGCACCCACCCACCTAAACTAGGACGAAACAGCTGACTGTCCAGTACTTCCAGCTAGTTTTCCAGTGGTTCTCTAAGTGATGTCAGTCAGCTCATGCTGAAATCCTCCAACAATGTGCAGATGCTTTATGTTCTGCACTAACTAATATCAGAAATGCTTCTTTCTCCAAAAACGTCGTACCTGTTGCACGGAAAGACATTAAAATAGTCCCTGTCCCTAAACCTGGAAATAACAAGAACGTAAAGTTCAGACCCATTGCCATCACTTCCCCGTTTCTAAAGCTTATGGAAACCCTCCCTTAAAAGCTTTGAAGACCCCAAACAATTTACCTATATACACGGTAGGGGCACTTTAGACGCTGCAGCCATCTTACACAACAGCATCGTCTCATCATTAGATAAAGGTGCCAAATACGTCCGCTGCACGTTTCTCGACTTCACTTCTGCTTTCGACTCTGTACCTAGATGTCTCTTGCTAAATAAGCTCTCTATGACACAAATTGAGTCCTGGATCGCTAACTGGCTGCATTCTTACTTCTCTAACAGAAAGCAGTACACCGTATACAAAGGTAAATCATCCTCTGCTGTACTCACTGAAGCCGGTGTCCCCCAAGGTGCTGTGCTCTCCCCACTTCTCTTTTCTTTCTTTCTACATGAATTACCATCTTCAAATGACATTAATTTTGTCAAATATGCTGACGACCTGACTGTAGCTTTGCCTGTCAAATGTCAAAGTGACTGCTCTAAACTAAATGGCTTTCTGTCAGAAATCAGCCAGTGGTCCAAGGAAAACGGTCTTACCTTAAACCCCTCCAAATGCCAAACAGTCAATTTCACCTCTAGGCATAAATCCGATCTAAACAAACTGGTTGACTCTCACGAGGTATGCAACATAGATGGCACTGAAATAGAAACCAAGTCGGAAATTAAATACCTAGGCGTCATTCTATCTGTTGATCTTTCCTGGTCATCTCATATCTTGACGGTTTCTAAGAAAATATTCCGTCTTACTTTCTACAACAAAAAGTTAAGAATTTCTGGTACAACTCAACCCTTACTCCTACAATTCGTTAACTCTCGCATTCTGCCTATTATTCTCTATTGTTCCCCCTTAGTTTTTCCCGGGCTACTGAAGAAAGACTATAACATATTACGCAGGATGTTAAAGGTTGTCAGCAGGGTAAGCAACGTGCCACTTAACCAGCTTGTTAATATTCTGGTTGACAGGCACTTGGACTCATGTGAAAAATGGGCCAAATCCATTCTGTCTAACTCACACCACCCTCTTCACTCACAACTCTCCCCTTGCATCTCATCAGGCGAAACCAGAAGCCTATATAGAAAACTATATGCTCGCACCAGCAAGTACAAAAACTCAACCATACCCTACTTAGCTCGTGTTCTGTGCGATAAAGAAAGCATTAGGCGTGACACCTATAATTCATTAAGTAGTCAGTAGAACAACTGGACCTCGTCTTTCCAACTCATATCATTTATAGGTACAACATTTTCTTTCTTTCTTTTCCTTTTCTCTCTCTCTCTTCTCTTTCCGTTATGTGCTGCTTTGTTTCTTTCTCTCGCTTACGCCAGTAAATATGACAGCTCCTACTTTTCTAACACCTTCAAACACTCTGTTCAACTTTGGCTTTGCTACCGACATGCCAATATGTTGTTGTCATAATGAACTGAGACTACCCATAATCTATGTAGAATTTTATTTATTGATAATGTACTAACTGGATGCAATACTGTAGTAAAAATGCTGAGAATTCCATTCTGTATCACAAGTACTGTTTTGGAATAAAGCAAATTATTATTGTTATTCAAATCAATCAATCAATCAATCAAAATCCCTAAAAATCAATACTTGAAAATTATTTTCATACTTCGAAATGATATTACTTTTTTACTATTTTGACTCTATTGATTTGTTTCTTTATATTTCAGTGTGCACTTGTCGTCTGTGTCGTTCTTATTCTCCGAGAGTTATGGGTACATCTTTAAACCTCTATACATATATAAATACCAACCCTATTTGAATAATAATAATAATTACAAAATTCACTGGATTTTTTTAAGATGCTAAAATCTAATTATTTATCAAATTATTATTTACTAAGTAAATAAAAGTTTTTTTTAGAAGAAATGTATCATTTTTGTGTTGAATCATTTTTCAAAGTGTCGGAAAATGTAGGTGATAGGTGTCAGAGGGTAAGTGTGTGTGTGTGTGGAGGGGACGTGGCTTTTCATCAACTCTTTTGTATTGGATTAGATTTCATCCCTGGACGACATCAATCAGGCATAAAACCGAATACCAAAGCGTGTTACTTGATAGCGGTTTCGTCATAATTTAAGTTTCCCAGTATCACTTTCCAGCTCATTAGTGGTAATAGGCTGGATGTCGGGAAGTCCTAATCAGAGTGAGGAAGCGCATTTGTGGCATTAATTAGCGTTAGGGCTAAATCACGTGGACTGATAGGAGTTTGGATGCACAGGTCGAAGTCAGTTAGCAGCTGAATGGTGAGGAGGATGACCTCGTAATTTGAAGACCCTAAGTTTAATCCTTGGTGGGATCATGCACGCTTATTGACGAAGGGATTCAAGTGATTTCCATTGTGGGTAAAATTTGGTTTGATAAAGTTTCACAGTGGTGTTATACAGTAATATTTATTGATGACAAAGTGTCGAGCACAACTTATTGCTCACAATCGTATCAAGGCAGTACTCACACAGCTTTCTAACTTCGCTTATATAGTTCCATCATTTTCCATCGCTTGATTTGACGATCGGTAGTATTGTTTTCCATATTTCCGGTATGAGTGATGAATCATTCCCATTGCACGTGTTGTGTTGGGTGTAGACTCGATGAGCAAGGATTCAGTAATCAACCACCTCTCTCTCTCTCCACCTACCTAGATTATTTAGAATTCTAACCCTCTTCCACACACACCCTATTGTGTGGTTGTGTGTTAATGAATGCAGTGCAATGAAGTGCTGAGTTTTTTTCTAAATTACTTATCTTCTCATGGTCAACCATTCTTGCCTTAGTTAAATTCTTATGTCCTGACAATCTGACATCAAAATCTTAGACAAAATCTTAAACACCAAAAGTGCAGTCAGAGAATTCCTACAAGCCTGGTACTCAAACGAAAATGTAATTAACAAACACGTTAATATAGAGGATATATACCAACTAATAAAAAGTAAATCACCACGTGACCAGAAAGTTTAAAATCCAAGTCAATAAAAAATGGTCAATACATATGTTGTAAAGATGGTTACTGGGAGACGCAATTATATCACTCATGAAGAAATTTAAATCATTTCACTTTATGCTCAATATTGCGCTGAAGGGAGGTGTTGTCCAGCAGGGGGATGACGAAAGCTCCGCAACCAAACCAACCAGCTCCTCAGAGAACACTATTAATTGCAAATAGTCTACTAGTTTCGTAATTTCATCCACCTCTATTATCTCACATTAAATTGTATTCCATTCATTAGAGCACATACTAAGGATTCGTTCGAGTATTCGAAAACCAATCATTGTAAATTACTTCATTCAGTTTATTTAACCTTGATACATTTAAAAAAATCAAGAAAAACAAATTGGGCGAGATCATAACGACATATCTCACTCACTCAGGTTGGACAAGTTCTGTAGGTTAAAGGGACCATATTGACCCAATTGAACAAAATAATGTAATTTACAACACACCTTGCAATGAATGTGAGTGAGTTCAACTACATAGGTCAAACTGGTAGATAAGGAGTTATCACATTGTCAGAACATAATAATTTAGCTAAGTGTATGGAGGATTTCATCATGAGCTGACATCAGTTAGAGAACCACTGGAAAACCAGCTGGGAGTACTGGACAGCTGTTTCGTCCTAGTTTGGGACTCTTCACAGTACGCACCCACCGGGATTCGAACCCAGGACCTTCTGGTTACAAGGCGAGCTCGTAGACCATTGAGCCACTGGGACCCGATCCAATGGTCCTTGAATTCTAACTTCTGCCAATTCACGACATAGCGCGACCATTTCGCAATGTCTTCTTAGATGAGTTACTGTCACATCTTCAACCTGCTGTACCCTACTGGTCACGGCTTTCCACTAGAACCCCAGGTTAACTGCCTGAATAGGGCCAGTCACTAGTGAGCATCAGATTAATTTTCAAGTATTGGTTTGGTAGGGATTTTGTTTAATTGTATGGAGGCGAGCTCGTAGACCATTGAGCCACTGGGACCCATCTAACTCATCTAAGAAGACATTGCGAAATGGTCGCGCTATGTCGTGAATTGGCAGAAGTTAGAATTCAAGGATCATTGGATCGGGTCCCAGTGGCTCAATGGTCTACGAGCTCGCCTTGTAACCAGAAGGTCCTGGGTTCGAACCCCGGTGGGTGCGTACTGATGAAGAGTCCCAAACTAGGACGAAACAGCTGTCCAGTACTCCCAGGTTTTCCAGTGGCTCATGATGAAATCCGCCATACAATTAAACAAAATCCCTACCAAACCAATACTTGAAAATTTAGCTAAGGTTAGAATGATTGACCTCGCCCATGAAGATAAGTGATTTAGAAAAAAGCCCAGCAATCGCGCTGCATGCATTAACACATAATCACACAATGGTCTATGTGGGACAGAGTCCAAATTCTAAAAAGTAGCATAGATAGGTAGGTGGAGAAAGACACGGGTTGATGACTGAATCCGGGTTCACTGAGCCTACACCCAGCACATGAGCAACGGAAATGACTCAACGCAAATACCAGAGACATGGAAGATATTATTACCACCAGTCAAATCAGAGCAGGAGAATAAATAATCTTAAAATGTATTCAATTCAATTCACATTATAACATTCTAACAAGTTATTTATTCATTTTACTATGAAAAGATTCCTTTTTCTTGTCTGACTGTATTTGATTGATAACACTAATATCATTATTATTTCCGAATGTACTTTCTCATCTTATATTGATTGCTATTCAAAT
>OX235276.1:10088518-10152413 GCA_944472155.2 Trichobilharzia szidati
GCCAGTAAGCGTTGTAATACTTTTCCCTCTTATGATGTTAATGCTCTTAATCAGTCTTTTATACGCTGTCCTTCTACTTTAACTACTTCTAATGTTACCTATCATGTAGCTGAAAACTTTCATGACTTTAATACTCTCGATGTTCTAAAATGTCTTAAAACACTCAAGCCCTCACGTAGCCTAGGTCCTGATGGTATACCTGCCTATGTTCTAAAACAATGTGCAGATGTGTTGTGTTCTCCACTAACCAACATCCTAAATGCCTCTTTCTCCAAAACTATCGTACCTGATGCATGGAAAGACATCAAAATTGTCCCTGTCCCTAAACCTGGAAACGGCAAGAACGTAAAGTTCAGACCCATTGCCATCACTTCCCCGTTCCTAAAGCTTATGGAAAAACTAATACTTCTTAAACTCGAACCCTCCCTTAAAAACTTCGAAGACCCAAAACAATTTGCCTATAGACAGGGTAGGAGTACATTAGACGCTGCAGCTGTCTTACACAACAACATCGTCTCATCATTAGATAAAGGTGCCAAATACGTCCGCTGCACGTTTCTTGACTTCACTTCTGCTTTCGACTCTGTTCCTAGATGTCTCCTGCTAAATAAGCTCTCTTTGACGAAAACTGAGTCATGGGTCACTAACTGGTTGCATTCCTACTTCTCAAACAGAATGCAGTACACCGTATATAAAGGTAAATCATCCTCTGCTGCACTCACTGAAGCCGGAGTCCCCCAAGGCGCTGTACTCTCCCCACCTCTCTTTTCTTCCTTTCTACACGACTTACCATCTTCAAATGACATTAATTTTGTCAAATACGCTGACGATTTGTCTGTATCTTTGCCTATCAAAGCGACTGCTCTAAACTCAATGGCTTTCTGTCAGAAATCAGCCAGTGGTCCAAGGAAAATGGTCTTACTCTAAACCCCTCCAAATGCCAAACAGTCAATTTCACCTTTAGGCATAAATCCGACCTAAACAAACTGTTTGGCTCTCACGAGGTATGCAACATAGACGGCACTGAAATAGAAACTAAATCGGAAATTAAATACCTAGGCGTCATTCTATCTGCTGATCTCTCCTGGTCGTCTCATATCTTAGCAATTTCTAAGAAAATATTCCGTCTTGCCTTCTACATTAAGAAGTTAAAACATTCTGGTATTACCCAACCCTTACTCCTACAATTCGTTAATTCTCGCATCCTGCCTATTATTCTCTATTGTTCCCCCTTAGTTTTTCCAGGGCTACTGAAGAAAGACTATAACATATTACGCAGGATGTTAAATGTTGTCAGCAGAGTAAGCAACGTGCCACTTAACCAGCTTGTTAATATTTTGGTTGACAGGCACATGGACTCATGTGAAAAATGGGCCAAATCCATTTTATCTAACTCACACCACCCTCTACACTCACAACTCTCCCCTTGCATCTCATCAGGTAAAACAAGAAGCCAATATAGAAAACTATATGCTCGCACCAGCAAGTACAAAAACTCAACCATACCCTACTTAGCTCGTGTTCTGTGTGATAAAGAAAGCATTAGGCGTGACACCTATAATTCATTAAATAGTCACTAGTACAACTGGATCTCATCTTTCCGACCCACTTCATCAACAGGTACAACATTTCCTTTCTTTCTGTTCCTTTTCTCTCTCTTCTTTTTCCGTTATGTTCTGCTTTGTCTCTTTCTCTCGCTTACGCCAGTTAATAAGACAGCTCCCACTTTTCTAACATCTTCAAACACTGTTTCAGCTTTACCTTTGCTACTGAACATGCCAATGTATTGTTGTAATAATGAACTGTGGTTTCCTCAATCTATGTAGAATTCTATTTATTGATAATGCACTAACTGGATGCAATACTGTAGTAAAAATGCTGAGAATTCCATTCTGTATCACAAGTACTGTTTTGGAATAAAGCAAATTATTATTAGTAGTAGTAGTATAAAAATTCCGTTATACCATATTTCGCACGTAGTTTATATGAGAAAAATAGTGTTAGACATGAACTAACTAACCTTCTTTGCACTATTCAATGAAACATTTCCTCCTTCTTTACAACATCAACTTTTATTGTTATTTTACTTCTTATATTTATAATCCTTTAAATTTTGTGTTTCATTTGTTTATTTTTTCATAAGTATGAATATCATTTAAGCCGTGTTATAACTGTTAATTGCGTTTTTCCTCTCAACATACTGTATCAACAGCACATTAAATTCAATACTCTATAACATGCTTCAATTCCCAAACTGAATCGACAATACTGTTTGAAACAAACTCACTGTTTTTGTTAGTATTGTTACATTTATTATTCTCAATTCTAACTTCGAATATTTTTGACTTAATTTCGTCAATGTGGACAAATTCCTATGCCTAATTTTGTTGTAATTTTTAATTCTTTTTGTATTTTGAGTAAATCAGATACAATTCTGTGGCAAGTACTGAGGAATCTATTCTGTACTGTAAGTAGTGGTTTGGAATTAAGCAGATTATTATTATTACCCTGTGTTACATACATACAAAGAATCACATGAAAAATCCGTACACAATACGATAATTGTGACAAAATTCATTTCATGTGGGGTGGAATCAATTTGTGAATGAGAATGGACTACGATCTCTCAATATGTGTAATTCTGTCGGTTATAATCAATGAAATCGAAATATTTATGTGAAAATACATGTGAATATTCTCAGAAGCAGCGAACCTAGAAACTAGTAGCTATAACCACTAAGTAGATTTCAGCGACATTTCACTTCTGAGTTGCTCACTTAAGGAGGAGTACTCATGTGGTGATTTTCATTCTGATTTCGATCATATCCAGTGTACTTTTCGTTACTCGATAAACGCATATCAAAAATGAATATTTTACTTCAGTAAATAATGAAATTAGTTATTTTGAAAAAAGACAGTTTGTGTTCTAATTACAGAACACGAATATCAGTGTAAATGTCTGTGCAAGTAATAGCACACTTCATATGAGAAAGGTAAACTATGATTAACATTTTCTCTTGAAGAGGAACTAGAAATGACAAAAATCAAAATTAAAATGAAGATGCCCACAGAGTGACATCGTCTCATTCTACTGTCTGCCAATAAATATAAGCCGGAAGAAGAATTTCACAAACCAGACTGTTGTTTTGTTTCATTGAAGAAGAATGCCAAACTGCTTTCTAACAAGCCGAAAAGGAAGATCGTACAAGACCAAATGATGAACGCTGTGGTAAATTCCACGGCATTGAAATCCACCAACCAACTGATCAAGTCGTGATTATTGACACAAGTGAACAAAAACTACAATGTAGAGAAAGAGAAAGATTATTGACAGAGATGAGTGAATAAAGGTGATCATCTCAACTGTACAGCAATTCATATTTCACCGTAGTAAATTAATTATAATAATCTAGCCAATGTGATAGGATTGTTTTCATATGATGAAATATAGACGCCTGAGTCAATAAAGAATTATCTACACATTCACTGTGGGCTTTCAGATCATACATGAGCAGATGTCTGCGTGTTGTCAATATTCTAGTGAGAATTCAGTTGAAATCTTAAAGAAGATTCCCGTTTAGGAATGACGGGTCTAGTGTGTAATTATTCATTTTATGATTTGCCAGTCTCACATGCACAGTGAGGTTGTTGGAAATCCCTAAATGTGAGTGCGTACGGCTGCTGAGGGACTATGAAATCATTGACAAATATCATTCAATCTAAATAATACAAGGTGCCTAATAATCCAGCCGTTTCCTACTTACACAAACACACAACCCGTCTGTGTATAAGACAATCACTTGGAGTGGGTTGTCGTATTATTAACGACCCACATAAATTCGAATCGTGATTACTAAACTCTAGTGAAGAAACGGGAATTTACCATAATTTCAAGTGTAACAGTTTACAACATCATCTTCTCCAAAAATACACTATCGAAATCGAGGATACGTTGACTTGTTACCTAATGTAATATGAACACAAATCGACTAAGCGATACTGTGATTCACACTGCAATTCTGCGACTATCAAATAACTGATGTGATTCGTGCAATTCACTCGCCAAAATAAACATGGTTGATACAACGATAAAATGACAAACTTACGAAGAGTGGGTATAATATACAGAAAGCTACTGCCATAAAGACAATTATCTGCGTGGAAAATACGAGGAGAAAGAAATAAATCATCAGGGGAGAGGTACACTCAAGCTTTGTTAATCTATGCAAATTACAACATTGACATACTGATCTACTGATCTGAGATCTGTGGACACTGACTATTATCGAAACATTCTGACAGTTGAATCACACCTGTCAGTGAAACTGGCTGCATGTGTTGAGGCTGAAATATGCGAATGTACGTCATTCACTCAATATAAACAGCCACTGAATCACTTCACATTTCTTATCTGACAACACGAATGTCATTATACACTAGGCCACTTTTACTACAGTCACATCTCTGTTAGTCCAATATATATTCCGTGGAATGTGACAGTCACACCAGTGAATTGTTGCCAAACGAGCCAAATTCCATACATATATGTGATAAGGAAATTGACTGTAGATGAGGTTAGGTGCTAATATATCAAATTGCTTATCACTCTTCCAATCAAAATGTAGAATTCGAAGAGACAGCATGAACGACAAGTGTATCAGGATGAAATGATGCCATTCTTTATCATTTCGCGCCTTACACCCAGCTGGCTGAAACCTAATACATCCAAAAATATGGAGTATACGGAAGATTTCATGTAGTTGTGGGGCAATGATAAGCAGTAGTGTTATTTTCTCAGAAGGATGTAAGCTGTCGAATATGCCCAATAGTCAAGAGTGTTAACTATTCATAGGATGACCAGTAGAATATTCTTGAAAAGAAACTCACAGTTAGCTGTTTCGAATGAAAACAATATTTGACATGCATGAAATTGAGGATGCAATTGGTTACCTAACTAGCGAAAATGACCTTTCATAAACCAGCAGGTCAGAAGCAGTCAGACTGATTTTGAAATGAGAACGTGGAGTCTTCTGGAGTGAACAAGAGGCATCAGTAGAGAAACCATGACATGATTGACATTCTACTACTTGGCTTTGTGAGTTTAATGGGCAGGATAGTTCAAGGTCTAACACTGGCTATTTTTGCGCACATAGTTTTTATTTGAATCGTTGGATTGAGGAAATTGGAGCAATGATGGTTTCCGCTGGCAGTTTTCGCTTAATATTCTCTAAATACAAATTTCATTATTCGAGGAATTCGTCCTTGATGCTCACATCAGTTGTTCCTTGTCACCCCACTAGGAGACACTAGGAAGAGACTGTGAAATGATAAGAGCAACGTTAGTCTCAGTGTGAACAGTGTTCAAATAATGCACAGAAGTTTCAGTGGAAAGCATCGCATAATAGTTTCCACTTGTCCAGGATCTTTAAATACAGTAGTAAGTGACAGTAGATGGTGGGACACATAGCTGTCTGGCTTAAAGCGCAAACCAATTCCTTATGAGATCTCTTCCTCGTTTCATTCACGAAATGACGTCATCTCATCCTCTTATATTTGACGTTGCTGCTTCGCTCTTCCTCCTGGGAGGAATCAAATGAGATTCCCAAGTGTGGAATTAATACTGGAATTCGGATGCAGTGGGATATTTCTGAGTGAAGTAAAGATTTTATATCTTTAGACAAATAACATACAAATAATTTATGCATTATAGACACTAATTCATGCAATTACTTGTTTTCGGAAGAACACATAGAAAAGGGTCAAAATGACTCCCACAATCGCCAACGTCCATGACACATAGTAAAACACTACCAACCCCTTCCCGTTCATTCGAGGCAAGAGCAAAGCCGTCACAACTATTGGAATTTCCACCACAAGTATGCAGGCCAGAGATATGAGTCCAGCTTTCAGTTCAACAGGTGACAAAAGAGCAGCCAATACCACAGACCACATTGCGATCTATGACAAAGGGAAAAGCGAAATGAGAACATGTGATCACACTAGATAGATTCATAGACATATATATATATATATGTAGACACACATATTTACAATTACTACAGAAATACAGTAAATTTTCAACACTGTATGGACAAACAGATAAGCCACATTCTCATCACTGACGATCAAACAAAAATCAACAATCCGTTAGAAGTTACTGTAATTCAGTGAACTGTGGATCATCCTATACATGTCGACATGAGTTACCTCTGCAAACTGCAGTTAGCTGCACTGGCCGACTAATTACCGCCGGACAACTAGAATGGCTAAGGTTTCAACAGTTGAAAATATTTTGACCTCATCATCCGTCGTTGAGGATGATGACGATGTATTCTAATAAAGTTCTTTGTTGTCAAATAGAATCATAATCTGAATTTCGGAGCTGGCATTACATGTTTTTCTCTTGGATGGAATACATCAAAGGCAGAGTCACTAAAGACGAGTGTAGAACCATTCAAATACCACGCCAAATGACATCCATTCAGTCAAAAACAAGTTAGCGTAAATCCTCACAATTTTTTTCTGGGTTTAAAAAATGACACTTACTACAATTGAAAGCATGATATAGACACCAATTGGTCGTGATCGAACTTTTGGCACGAATGCGAATATCAAGAGCACAAACGAACTGACTCCTCTGAAATGAATTCACAAACATCAATAATTCGTCACAGATATTGCACAGTTAATCGGAATTGTGCGTTATTTTGGTTAGTGTATCACAGTTCACAATAATCAAGTTGCATTTTCAATAGAAATGGTATTCAGTGTTATGATCTCGGTAAATCGATGCCATTCTTCGGTTGTGACGTCAACTTTCCATTTGTCACAGGCTTCATTCGCCCGGTGCGTCATGAAATCACTCGTTCGTTTTCAATGTAGGCGGAAATCTCTGGTTTCATGATGTGGTAACCCTCACTGTTTTCTGAGCAACGGAAAACATAAATGCTACGGTACCTGGCTTAATCTCTCTGCTGAGTAGACAAATGAGTGTAAACGAAAGCAAGTCAGAGGAGACTTCTGCATTTGAAATTTTCCCTTTCTCATGAGCCCTGGAAATGAAGATTAGACAAAGCAACTTTCAGTGGGGTTGTGGTGGAATCGAAAATATTTTATGATCGGTAGAAGAGAAGTTGTCCTTATGAGGAAGCAGTAACACAAATGACAAAATTGCAACTGAATTGTTTAGTATTCTATACAAACTATGATGAATATTTGACTGGACATTAGTCGCCGAAAACAAAACACAACTCAGATAAATCATTTCAACCTCATCAGTGCCACGGAAATACGTATCACTGAACTCTGTGAAGTAGACGACTATGCAGAGTGAAGGGCCACTTTGCAAGGAGAAAAAGCTGAAACAAGCAAAATGTCCGAGTTGTTAAACGGGAAAATCAAAGTGTCACTGTAAAGATAACCTGCACCAAAATGTTTCCATCGGTGTAGATCTGATGAATTGCAAAATATTTACGAACCAGATCATCCATTATGTCCATCTTTATTACCTACTAACTCTCTAACACACAATGCTTAAACATACACTCCTTGAATACCAAATTTATATGAAATGCAAGCCGTGTATTGAGTATAGAAAATTGCAGGAATCTGAGAGCAGAACTGTATCAATCTATATTGGATGAGATGAAATATTTCCAAGTCTTATTCATTCACCATTTTCAGACAGTGGGCTATGCGGTCAATGTCATTCAGGGACAGGAGAAATTATGAATTCACTAGAACTGTGTTCACATCAAACAGCGTTCAAATATAGAGGAGATATCTACACGTGAAACAGATGGTATTGTTATGGAACAACCAGTATCTCCCTCACTGACCAATCTGTGCATCCACTCATTGGAAACAGCTGCAACTGCGTGAGGCTATGATCACCTGAGATACGTAAATAACACCTTCGGTCATCATTAAATGTAGAATCCTAGATGAAAATCTTCACGTGAGAAACAACATCCTAAACAGTGTTAAGCTTCAGAAATATGTTGAGCCGTTTTCGCACATAATTTGATGTTTCTTAACTGGTTTGTCTGACGACAACCAGATGATAGACGAAAACTTAATATCATCAGAAAGTCAAGATATTCGGACAGATAGTCTTATGATCATTGTCATTATTATTCGGCGAATCTCTTTATCACCAAAGTGACTGAAGTTAAGACCCGAATTTACTCGGCTGAACAACTATTACCTCGAGTTGAAGTAAGCCACAGAGAGTTGAAATTGGTTGTAAACTGACTTAGGTTGATCCACTGTCCAGTCGTCAGTAGTCCGACGGTTGTGGAAAGTGTAAACTGACAACTCAGGCCTCCTGCATGTTTGTTTGTAAATAAAATTGGTCCTGTGTGGCTAGTTCTACTGACCGTCAAATAAAATACAAAACTTCCCAGTGCATGTCTGAACACAATCAGATGTGCTTATCAAGGTGATACAACGATTCACTTAGATCAAAGCAAATGATTAAATGAATAATCGCTGCGAAGACGTTTATTGAATACAGTATTTCTGGAAATCATTTCAAAGAACATTAGTAACGGAGAAGTCTTCAGTAGTCATGGACATCACAATAATCAATACCAAGTGTCTAGAATTCAATTAAAGTTTCGTCATGAATATTATTCATATGGTGACATGATGCAAACCATTTGTCAAGATTTTATTCGATAATTTTGCTGAAACGACTGATCAGCTGATATCTCAAAGTAAGAGGAAGTCATTTTTGTAGAAATAATAATGGACAAATAATTCCAATATCCCTGTCGACAGATTGGAAATAGTGGAAGATACAACATCTAAACTATAAATAAAAGGGTGCATCTGGACCCTAATATCGCTGACAAAATCAGTACAAGCAGTTCAGTGGAGAGTCTCTTCTCGATGAATTGACTTTCTTAAGCTGCACAATAGAATTCAGCAAGGTTCTGGACAGTGACAAAGGGAAGAATCACAACACACATCCACAGTTGCTATTATTATTCACTGCAAATGAGAAGTCGAATATGGGAGATAGAATTATACAATAATAACAAGTCAGACAATATTCGGAAACAGAGTGCAGAAGTTTTCGACCTTTCGAAATATTTTATCTTCCCACAGGATTTACATGTTGAGTGATAATCTGAAGTATGTCGTGTGATAAAGCGTTGTTCCATTGGAAGTGGAATAAACACCAACTGTGTACATTTTTGTTCATTCATTTCCTCAGTGAAATGAGCAACCTTCCGTTGAAAACTAACTCACTATGTGGGCGAGTACACGTAGTGATCATCTGATACAATTGCATGGTCATAACAATCAGAAATATTGTGGAAATTAGTCATTTCAATGGATGGAAAATCTGACAGCCTGTCAATTTGAGCAGGGCACTGTTATAAAATAGTGAGACAAATATTTAAACAAGCGGTTTTAGTCAGGATGCATAGAGAAAAACAAAGAGAATTTCATGTTACCTAGGAGTTCCAGAGGAGAGGTGAGTCAGAAATGGTCAGGCGAATGAAGTAATCAAACATATTTGAAAGAAAACAATAGGATTCACGTTGAGCGATGCATAAATCTGGCTCCAAAAGGACAGGTGAACTGACGTGTGCACATAGAAGTGGTCAGATGTGAGATTTCGTCCTTAAGGATCCTTCATACGAGTGGCTAACTGACGAACACCACTCTCAGCGTTCCTGTGAAAAGAGTTATCTTCGCGGAAACCGAGATTCCTCTCCTAAGAACATTAACAAGTAGGTTACTTTTAAAGTCAAAGTTCATCTAAAACGTTCATTTCTTGCACGGATTACTTGTTAAGCTTTTGAATTTTTGGCGTGACCTTCTCGACAGTAAACCTCGGTGTATGTCCGTTTTGGAAGATTTCTTTCCGAAATCTCTAATTCTTCTTGGAGAGCGTTTGAGCTGCAGATGCATGGGACGCGAGTGGCTAGAGAAATATTAAGATTCAATTCACGTTCATTTGGTATTCAGCTGAAGAAACTTATCAGTTGGCTGCCCAATGTTTCTCTCTTATTGATCGATCTTCCTAAATATCCGTAGGCTCTTCGTGTAAATTCAACCTCATGAAAAGGCATTGAAGATTCGTCTTCTACTGAAACAGTCAGCCTTGTCGGTCGATTACAGCTGTTGAAGATGTGTAACACTACTAATTGTGATCATGACTATCATCAGAGTTAATGAAAATGTCATCCACATATCTAGGACACAATTGAAACCTATCAATATTTAACTTACGTGGACCATTCCTGTGACTTGTCATGAAACAGGCTGCTAGGAAGGAACTCAAGTGAGATCTCATTGAAATCCAATAATTTTGTCTATAGAAGATGTCGTTGTTCGTGAATGCAACATAGTATTTCTTTGTTTCCATGTCAATTCTTATCAAAATACTTATAGTAATTTTTCTTATCTCACTAGTTATTTCTGTCTACCTTATACAACTTCTTATATGCACTCATTAATATTATCACCAATCATGTGACGATCCTTCTCTATTTTAACTTTCAGTTTATTCGTTCCATGTAGGTTTCGTACCGATGGATCCGTCCTAATGCGAATACTCAAGTGAAGAAAACGAAACTGCTTGTATTTATGTTGTAAACGATTTTAAGGCCCAAATGCACCCTGTGATTTATACTTGAGACGATTTACATTCCATCATTTCCAATCTGTTGAGCGAGAGGTTTGAATTGGGTATCAATAATTATTTTTACAAATATGACTTTAAATTATGTTGAAATATCAGCTGATCAGAGGTTTTAGCGAAAATATCGAATAAAATCTTGACAAATGGTTTGCATCATGTCACCATGTGAATAATATTCATGACGAAAATTCAGTAGCATTCTTGATATAAGGTATTGATTATTGTGATGTCCACCATTGCTGGAGACTTCTATGTCACACTTTTTCAGTCATCGGTTCTCTACAAATACTCTACTCTTTGGATTTCATTCCACTGATTATTGTATGAACCAACAGTTTCAATATTTATCCTTGAAGCTTAATTACACACTTTAGTGGAATTCAACCTACGTAGCGAAATGTGTAATCGATGACCTGAATACAGGTGAAAACCAGCTTCTCGCATACCTTTAGGCCTTAATATAAATTAAGACTCTCAAATCTTGACAATACAGCAAAAACTAATTTAGTTATCGAGAGTACTGTGAAGTGGATTACTGCTCTGTATCACAAATGAATTCCACTTGTCAAGGTGTGATGAATTCAATCGAACATTCGATAAATAATGTTGAACAGAGAACTTACAGAATAATAAACTTTACCCAAGAATTCCTTTCGAAGAATTGCCAAATCGCGTCTCTACAACCAAGATAATATTTCATTGGAAAATTTTATCTGTTCTTACACGAAAGTAAATAAGAGGACAACACAAGCTGTCACCAATATCATAATAACTGTATATATTGTGATCTAAGAACAAAATTACTCACTCATCAATCCATTTTCATCTTACCCAAATGTTGTCAGGGAAAGGGATTCGCTGTAACCTCCCGGTGGTATAATCAGAATTCCCATACGATGCATTAAACCGTGACATTTTCCAGTGAGCTGAAATTGACGAAGAAAATGATAAACGACAACGGCGTAGAAGTAACTTAATCACCTCAGAATATACATGATGAAAATGGACACATAGATTAGAATTTCCAAATATGCCAACGGAGAATATGGTGTGAATATTACTGTCAGATTATTTGAACATAATTCAGGTTCCGTAACACTTGAGAAATACACATGTTTGCGAATGTTGATGAGATGGAGTCAGTGATCGTATGGAAGAGTGTGCTCTAAGAAATTGAGTGGGTTGAAGAAAATCTCATTTGTGTTTCTCATACACGATATGAACTTTGAGGAAACAGCCTAATGCAGTTTCTCTTCTGCATCATCAGAGATAAAAAACTGGTTTCATTTGGCCATATATACAGAGTCAATATATACATACAAGTATCAGACGATGACACCTTGCTACAAGACTGGGGAAAAAATGCGAACATCAGTTTTCTCTATCACACCTCACAGAATTCTGAGTTTATTAGACATCTAGTCATCACACGCTCACATTCTACATTGATCAGATCCATAAAACCCAGTTTAATTTGATTGAGCGTTCTTCCCATATTCACACTCAAATGAAATACCTCGAACATAATCAAAGTCAAACTAAAATCATCACCTTACTATTCATATTTAAGAAACGTAGTAATAAATCAAACAAACAGACGGCAAATGAGAGATGCGATATAATTGAAATTAACTTACTTGTTGTACCTCCAGGCTTCGAAATTTCGTGCGTTCGAGAATATTCTAACGTATTCTCTCATTTGTATATATACTTGTATATATTCCGACTTCTTTGACGATTATTGAGGCGTTTTTACATATTGAAGGATCATAGTCCATTCTCACTCTAAATGTGATTCCACTTCACACAAAATGACTTTTTTCACATAATCGTCTTATTATGCATGTTGTTCTCATGTGGTTGTTTGTCTGCAAGTGTGTATGTAATACATTGTAACAGTAAGCACATTTAGTTATCTGCGGATTCAGTCAGGAAGCATTAACTAATTACTTCGTTTGAGAAGGCTATTGACCGAAAAACCACGCTTATGTTGAATGGAAGAAGCAATTTGTGTCGAAATAATGGAGTTGATTCCTGGTTCATTAAGAGGGTTCTCCACGTAATTGTCTTCTTTGAGCTTGGTCATTTAATTGCGAAGCCGTTATCAATTTTACAGAAAACATTGTCCGATTTGGACTCAGAAGGTGTCTCATTTTGTCTGGCTTTATTGATAAAAATGAATAATAGAGTGAGAACAACCGTAGTTATTCTCGAATTTCTCAAACACTCAAATGGCCGACAGTGACTTATAGTAATTATTTCATTCCGAACACGTAGTATGGGTTAATAGTATATCTGGTTTATTGAATGATCCCAACAAAACTATGAAAACAACTTTGAATCGAATTCCTCTGTCTCACGGACTTGTCATAATCTGATTACTTCGTGATGAAATTGGAAAGGAAAAGCTTGAGGCTTAGCAGAGATATCGTTTGGGTGATTTCATTTTCAGAAGTGGGACAATTGCACTTTCATGAGTGAATGGGAATAGCCACTACTAACATTATTTATTTAAAAAGAGTGACTGAGATAGATAGGACGAGAGAGTCAATAGGTTAATACTTCTTGACTTGAAATTTAAGTTCCCTCTTCACAAGGATTTCTAAACCTATCCTGTCTAACTTGTCTCTGATGAAATGTAGGTCATATATTTCTCGGCCACTTTCCTAGTCTTTCATTTTTCCTGTCGGATGCAATTTTTCCGCTGGAAATACAAAATAAACTTAGATAAACTGGGAACTCAAGCACGATGTCACCATTGTCTAGCTGTTAAGAAAGTAACAGGCGAAGAAAAGCTGTGATAAACGCATGTAAATAGACTTAATTGTGGCTGTATGAGAAGTAAACTTGCAATCCTGAAAAAAATTGTTGTTGTTTGTGAATTCATTTCAGAGGAGTCGGCTTCCTTGTGCTCTTGATATTCGTATTGGTGCCGAAAATTCGATCACGACCAGTCGTTGTCTATGTCATGCTTTCAATTGCAGTAAGTGTCATTTTTTATCACTTCTAAAATTTGTGAGGATTTAAGCTAACTTGTTTTTAACTGAATGAGTGTCATTTGTGGTGGAATGTGAAAGCATTCACACCCACGAATACCTCGTCAAAGTGATCATTCCTGTGATTCACACCACACACCACTTTCATTATTTCACTTATTGGCGATGTAACAATGACTGCGTGGTTTTACTACTTACTCATGAGAAAGGACCTGAAAGCTGAGACAAGTTGTCTCTTAGAAACTCGTAAATGTGGAAAAGTAAATCCACCTGTTGCATTAGCAAAAAGTGTATACTGGAGGGACAACTTGAAGGAATCAATCAACTGTAGGTGTCGAGAAGTTGATTCAACATGACCTGGGATAAGACAATCGACAGTTTACTTCATTCAAACAGTTGAATGAATAAAAATCTAAAACAGATTCGTGAGAAATAATATGAAGCGTTTTCTGAACTGAAGTGATATTTACATGTTGACAGATACGATTTGGACATCTCTAGTGACTTTGCCTTTGATGTGTTCCATTCAAGATAAGAACATGGAATGCCTGCTCCAAAATTCAGATTATGATTCTATTTGAGAAGAAAGAACTTCAGTGGATTTCTTCGTCATCATCCTCAACGATGAATGATCAGGTCATAATATTTTCAACTGTTGCAAGCTGAGTCATTCTAGTTGTCAGGCGGTAATTAGTCGGCCGGTGCAGCTAACTGCAGTCAAATCATAAGGTGAATAATCACACACTGGACATGCCATACTGAAACTGGCATCATCATTAAGGTGTGAGCCAAATACTGCTAATTTATGATCCGAAATTCGAAAGTTTTTGTGATTGTAATATTCTTCTTCCAGCCTACCTTTTTGGCAAAGAGCTGAATAGGACGATGTCACTCTGTAGTCAGTTTTATTCTACAGTTTTATTCTCATTTTTGTGATTTCTTGTTCCTATTGATGACGATATGTTAATTATTGTTTCTCTTTCTCATTATATGGAAACAGTCCTATCACATTGGCTAGATAATTATAATTAATTTAATACGGTGAAATATGAATTGCTGTACAGTTGAGATGATCACCTGTATTCACTCATCTCTGTCAATAATCTTTCTCTTTCTCTACATTGTAGTTATTGTTCACCTATGTCAATAATGACGAAGAAATCACTTGGTGGATTGATTGCACTGCCCTAGAATTTACCACAGCGTTCGTCATCTGGCTTTCTACGATCAACTTGTTCGTCCTACTCGAAATTAATTTAGCATATTTCTTCAACAAAACAAATCACCAGTCTGATTCGCAAAATACTTCTTTCAGCTTATCTGTATTAGCAGGCAGTTGAATAGGGAAATGTCACTCTGTAGGCCTCTTAATTTAATTTTGATTTTTGTGATTTCTAGTTCCTCTTCATGACGACATGTTATTCATTGTTTCTTTCTCTCTTTTGAAGTGTGTTACTACTTGCACAGACATTCACATTGATATTCATATTCTGTAATAAGAAAAACAAACAATATATACCTGTAGACATCAACACCATCAAATGCACATTCATAAATATATATCATTTTTTTTCAAACTGACTCTACACTGAAGCATTTCTGAGAAGGTGAGGAAGAAGAAGAGGAGTTATACGGTGGACAAAATACGATTTACCCTTTCTGAACACAATAAATATCTTGTCAATGATAAGGTTTTAATGTGAGAGCGGTCATCCAATTTTCAGCCTAGCATACCACAAGCATAAGTGCGCGCCCCAATCGATCTACGTTGTCAGAGATATATTGTCGATTCAGAGACTCACACTCTCATATAATTTTGAAAGATAGATACATAGCTGTGGAAGGTTTCAGTGGAGCACGAATGTGTCACCTGAATGCATATGCTTGAAAGCTTCACCAATCAGTTGGACATACGAATAATAATTCATTAGTGATATTTTGTAAGCTTTCGAACTCAATGAAGTATTACACATAATATGAGTAGTCTCGTGTGTGTGTGACACCATGAACGATAAATATTGTATCTGACAATGAATGACTCAGGCCATTGAAGATGTTCGCAATGTGTCTTTGTGAATTCTTTTGCCTAAAGACAGGATATTACAGAGATATAAGGATGATATCAGTAGCATCAGACTTCTATTGAGTCGGACAAGTTTAAAAGTGCGTGTGTGCTTGTATCATATGAAATTTTTGTTCTGTAGAAATACAAACTTCTACGTGGATGATCAGTCTGCATCAGCAGAAGACTAAACGCAGGCAACCTTGTCATTATGGTGAATGCAGTTGTTGCTAATCACCTTAATTTCAGATTGAAACAATACACCTAGAACACTATGCAGGCTGTAAAATCACTTATGGATTGGAAGTCTGGTGCTTTAACTAGACGACTGGTAATTTGGACACCATTCTATGGATCACTTCATCTTGGCAAGATGTGTTCACAAGAATTAAAATAAAGAAGCCTAGAGGCTGAGAGGAGTAAATTCTGGATAGTGGTTATACCTGAGAAACTGCAGTCGGGTGCGAGATAAATATCTGATGTGTACAGGCCAGAACATTCATTCGAATGTTTTAGACGATGATGCGATCTATATTGTCATTGGAAAGATTTAGACATACGTGATTGAGTGCCAAATATTTGGTATTAATAAAGGAAGCTACTCCCCACTCACGTTTCCTCTGCGAGTTCGGTCTATCTTGACTTGATACTTCGAGTTTATGAGCAATGGTGTGAACATTCTCTGAGAAATTCAGATTTGATGGGCTTTCTTTGTCGGTTAGACGTACACCTTCCTCTTTTCACTCCTCAGAGTAGGCTACGTGATGTAGTTAATCACAGTCAGAGGCCCAGCTTCGATGAGTTGTACGTTGCCAGTGTATGTAGAAACTGTCATCACAATGACGCACATTGACAAAATCATATCGTTCCACATACTATCTTCTTATGCGTCCTCACAATTTGTCTATATTGATTACGAAAATTAGGCACTCAGGATTGTACCATGTTACCAGTTGAAATGTTTACGTGAAGTTTATTCAAAATATGTCTCAGTGAACGAAATTCCATGGTGTGTACAGTGGAACTGTACTCCTCAATGAAAGTGGAATTCAAGTTAAGAGGAAACCGAAGAATGAGATTTAATGTGTTGCAAATGAGTTATCGCATAAAGCAAATCAGTAATAGATATGCACAAACTAGAGCACATCATGGACACACCAAAAACCAGATAGACTTCATTTCAATCTCAAGGAAGTGGAGACGGAGCCTACTGGACACAAGATCGAGGAGAGGAGCAGATGTGGGTTCAGACCACTATCTAGTACAAGGGACTTTCAAGGTGAAGCTGAAAGCCTCGAGGACACCTGGGGATAGGTCACAATGCAAGTTCAACACTCAAAAACTGAAGGACACAACCACAAATGACATTTTCACTGCAACTGTCACAGCAAAGCAGGAAACACTACGTGGCACCACTGAGGAATCATCCGTGGAAAACCATCGGAACTCTCTGAAATTAATTTTCAATGAAACGTGTTCAACGCTTTTAGGAAGAAAGAAGAAACTAGACAAGGAATGGCTCTCAACGGACACTTGGAAGCTAATAGAGGAGAGGAGAATGGTGAAAGAGAAAATGATTCAATGCAAAGATGGACAAGAGAAAGAGACGCTGAGCTCAACTTACACAGCACTGGACAAAGAAGTGATTGTAGTAATTGTTTTTTCTACACGCACAACACTATCATATGTGTTTATTTCACAAGGTGGATTGCGGTTCACTAAACGCTTATGGTTCATAAACATTTTAGAGTATTAACAAAACTTTATAGCCTTGTTTGTTCACGTTGACACTTTCTCATATCATGATCTCAATGGTGGAAATATTTCTCATATTCCTGTTATTGGTGTTGTATTATATCTATTGGACTTATTCGGTGTCGGTTATTTTAACGGATGGCGATTTGATGATCAACTGTGAGTGGTTAACTAGTATTCTGGCTTATCAGCCACTTCTTAACCTTTAAAAGGAAAAAAGGGTTGATTGTAAGGCTGGGAACCTCACTGTTTAAAAATATTAATTCATCACTACGATAACTTTGATGAACATAAAAATATGAAAAATAAACTCATTTCTTGCTGGAATATAGAAGAAGATTTCTCGGTTGAACTGCGTCTGTGGGCGGAAGCCTTGAGTAAGCCACTCAACCAAAGTGTCACCTGTCAAGCATAGGCATGAGGACATACATGGTCTCAGTCTCACTGGTAATGATATTATTCAGTGGAGTGAAGATGCATTTAGTTGACGAGTCTCAAACAAGATGAAATACGCTACACGTTATTCACTACTATAAATAATACAGGAATGCTATTTGTTTCATCTCTGCCATTGTGCGTCGATGGCACATTGGTCAGGACGCTCGCCAACTATGCACGAGGACAAGTTTGAATCACCGCTTGACGTACACTTGTTATCAATGGTTGACCTGCTACATTATGGCTACCGATAGATTACTCGTGCTAAAAAGTCTATAGTTGAACCAAAATAGTGTATGGAATCAAGCTATAATAAGAAATGACGTCTAACCGCATGTTTTCTGGTTCTAGAGGATTCTTGAAATCAAATATTAGTAGCTCACTTAAACTTCATTTTAAACATATAGAAATGCTCCGATGTATTGATTCGACTGTCATTTGTATTAACGAGGCAGTTTGTTCAATCTGCTGTAACATAACGTGGAAGTGATTGACCTGGAGATAGGATAGCTGTTAAGTGTGCTAATTTCCCGAAGACATTACCGTCAAGGATGACAAGTGTTCTGCCTAGCTTTATTTGCAAATCGAAGAAAGTCAAGTTCTCATTGCTCATTTTATAAGTCTTCATCTAGCGTGGCGATCACACTTCAATCCTGATTATTAGAAATCAGTCAGCGCCAACTCTGAAGTGACGAATCCAGGAATGACATACTTTTTCCAAAAATTCAAAGACCTTAGAGTTGAAAATAGAAGAGTAGCTAGTTGACTGCATCTTTCAGTTGTCGGAAAACGATCCGACTCTCCATTTTTCCATCGGAACTCTCTGAAATTAATTTTCAATGAAACGTGTTCAACGCTTTTAGGAAGAAAGAAGAAACTAGACAAGGAATGGCTCTCAACGGACACTTGGAAGCTAATAGAGGAGAGGAGAATGGTGAAAGAGAAAATGATTCAATGCAAAGACGGACCTTAGGCGGAGATGCTGAGTCCAAATTACACAGCACTGGACAAAGAAGCTAAGAAGAGTGTCAGGAAGGACAAAAGGCAATTTCACGACAACCTGGCTACTGAAGCTGAGAAGGTAGCAGGCAAAAAGGACCTGAGGACACTATTTCAGATAACCAAGTCTCTATCTGGGAAGAGATCAACACAAGTGAAACCTATAAAAGACAGCCAACGGAACCCAATTACCAAGGAAGAAAGGCAGATTAAACAATGGGCGGACCACTTCAAAGGACTCTTGAACCGACCACCACCTACAACGCGTCCAGAAATACCAACAACAGCACGTACACAAATGCAAGTTGACAACAATCCTACAACGAAAACTGAAGTCTTGAATGCAATCAAGCTCCTGAAAGCTGGAAAATCAGCTGGACCAGATGGAATACCATCTGAAGAACTGAAAGCGGACCCAGAAACGACAGCAGATATGCTGACTCCTTTATTGCAAAAGATCTGGAAAGAGAGAAAGGTGCCTACTGACTGAAAAAAAGGTTACCTCGTGAAACTATCAAAGAAGGGCGACTTAGGACTCTGCAAGAACTGGCGAGGAATCATGCTCCTGTCGACGCCAAGTAAAATCCTGAGTCGCATCATCCTGGAGAGAACAAAGGACGCACTGGATACAGAACTCCGACCAGAACAAGCTGCATTCAGGAAAAGCAAATCATGTTCTGACCAAATGGCAACGCTACGCATTATCATCGAACAAAGCATGGAATGGCAATCAAATCTCTACCTCAACTTTATAGATTTTGAGAAGGCCTTCGACAGCGTTGACCGCGAAGAAATTGGGAGACTACTCAAGTACTACGGCGTACCGCAAATATTCATCAACCCTATTCCACAGCTATACGACAACGGCACATGTCAAGTGATCCACAATGGAAAACTCAGCGAAGCGTTTGGAGTAAACAAGGGAGTCAGACAAGGGTGCTTATCATCACCAATGATATTCCTAATTGTCGTGGACTGGATAATGCATCAGACAGTGAGAAACGAGAAGATAGGGATATCCTGGACCGACGTGAAGAACCTAGAAGACCTGGATTTCGCGCGTGGATGATTTATGTTTGATGTCACACAAAATCGAAGACTTACAAGCGAAAACCGACAAACTGGTCGAAGAAGCAGCAAAGACAGGACTCCAGGTGAACATAGACAAGGCGGAGGTTATGAAAATAACCAAGCAGCAACAACAACAACAGCAGCAGCAACATCCAGCGCCAATCACCATCAACGGGAGGGATTTGAAAGAGGTTACTTCTTTCACTCATCTAGGGAGCATTGTCTCAACCACAGGAGGAACGGACGAGGATGTCAAATCGAAAATCGGGAAGGCGAGAAACACATCCATCAACCTGAAACCAATCTGAAAATCTTCATCACTCAGCCTGCATCAACAACAAAATTCGGATTTCTCAATACAAACGTCAAGTCAGTTATTCTATACGGATCAGAAACTTGGCGGGTCACAAAGAATATTTCCAACAGCCTGTTGCAGACCTTTATCAACAACTGTCTTCCTTCTATACTGAAGATTAGATGGCCGGAAAGAATCACAAACAAGAAGCTATGGGAACAAACAAAACAGGAATCAATCGCTCAACAAATATGCAGGAGAAAGTGGAGATGGATTGGACACTCGCTGCGGAGTCTGTTGGGTAACATTGCGCGTCAGGCCATTGCTCGAGTTGAACCCGAAAGGGAAGCGGCGAGTGGGACGTCCAAGGGTGACATGGAGGAGATCGTGTGAACAGGAACTGAAACAGTATGGATTAACATGGATGCAAGTGAAAAGTACAGCACAAGACAGAAGCAAGTGGAGGCGTGCAGTTGAAGCCCTATGTTCCACTAGGAACCCAAGGGGACAATAATAATAATAACACTGAAGAAGTACATCATCAAAAGCCATCCTTCAGTAATGAATCTAAACTCGATAAAGTATTTATGCGCCTCGATGAGGTTTTAGGTGACACGTACGAGTTAGGCATGTAATGTACTTTGAAGGGGGCGTTTCTTCTATTCTTGTGAGTCCGATCCAACTTTTCCACGACAGTTTCATATTGTTTTAATTTCTCGCACCCTCGACACAAATCTCATTTAATCTGACACAGTCTGATCATGTGGTAGAAGAACGCCATTTTTAGAATTGAGATAAAGTGGTAAGTATTGTAGTTGGAGCATAGATAAGGGTTGAATTGTTTGATTACTTGCAAATGGATATGTATTGGAGGAGAGTATTCCCTTTTTCATATGGATAAAACTGCTGTGGCCAGGAATAAAATTTCACCCAACGCTCTCGTCAGTGTGTGCTGTATCAATGTTCTTTTCTCTCAAATATTTGTTGCGCATTAGATTCTTGATTGGTTTGTTCTCAGAATTTCTCGTTGCGCATCGCATGTTTCTGATCCATATATAAGAAGTGACTGACTTGACATTTGTGTTGAAAATCCGAATTTTGTTCTTTATGCTGAGTACATTGGACGTCTAAACAGATTTCAGAGTGATGAAGTTCTGTCTAGCCTTTCCGACGCTTCAAATATAACGCGCCCTTTATTAGTTATTTAACTGACCATTTCTAAATCAGCACTCGATGTCTATATTTATCAGTAGTGCAGACTCCCTTCATTCGGAAGACAAAAACACATGAAACCTTAACATATGAAACCATCTGAATTGCAAATGTTTTGATTCACCAATGAACTCGGCATATCTGAATTTGTGAATCACACTAATCGTCACTCAGTCTATTAACTTCCTGCAATGATAATAATAATTATCACGTCTGTTTTACAGGCTCAGACGAGCAGGCATCATTAGTCATTGGTGGTGAAGCTACACTGTGGGGTACACATGTGGATGAGACCAATGTGATCACTCTAGCATGGTAAGTACCGTTTGTAAATCCCGCATTGCACTTCTGTGCTATCAACTTTCCACCACTTAACAAAATGGTTTGAGTTGGGTTGGGTGGAAATGAACCAAGTGTATATAGGGATTTTTTGAGTCGACAAGACAACTGAGTGAAAATTTCGCTTGGGGCAGAAAATTACAAAGTAACTCAACACTGAGTGTCTGTTAGAATATGAGCATTCAATAACATCCCTTCAGGTTCAGATGAAACATAATGGACAGATCGATGGGACTGCATTGTTAGCCAATCATCAAACAAATATCATAAATTCCATACAATGACTCCCTTTTATAAATTTGAACAAAAAAAGAAGAAACATTGGCGCAGAATAATACGTATCAACTTTATTTCGTCGGTTCTCATCAGCTACTTGCAACCTGAATTCTTTAATGGAATAAAAAAGTGAACAAATTTTAAAAAAATTTGTCCATTTGCATGCATACTGCAGAGCGTCATAGTGAAATAAGGCGGTGCGATTTACAAGGTGTCTAAAGTGTTACGCCATATATAAATACATCTTATTAGAGAGAAGTTTCTTGAAAAAAAATTAATTAACAGTTGTGTTGTAGGGGTGGTAACAAAAGGAAACTATAAATAGTTACGTATTTAGATAAGATAAGATCAAAATTTCGGTGCATATGAGTTCAGATGAGAAGTCGATGATGTAATACAGTGAGCAGAACTCAGAAGATCAAGAAAGCATATCTCTTAAGATAGTCAAGCGAAAGATAAAGTGGGGGATGGGAGTGAAAAGATTAGTTAACAAAATTAGAAAGCAGAGTTAATAAGAAGTGAGTAATTGAAGTCCAGCAACGGATTCGGTTAAGACACATAAGTCAGGCTTTAATCGTTTTATTGCTAGAGCTTCAGCGAAACTGTGGAGACTTGAGATATTTCGTCTGTTGAATGATTCCAGCACATCTACTCGGTGTCCTGTGTCAATCAGGTGTTTCGCGATTGAAGAGCCTAATCAGTTCGGTACCTTTACCGGAGACTCCTTGGTACATGTTCGCAGAATCTGACTAAGGCTCTCCTATCTGTTCTTCCAATGTAGCTGCTCCCGCAGATACATGTGAATTGGTATACACAGTTGGAGGTAACATGTGAGGGTACTTGTCAATCCTTGACTGCACCAGTGAGGAGGTTGTTCGGAGTAGAGAGACTGAAAATGCTGCAGGATACGTTCTAGACAGGGCTTCGCTTGATCCTTTATTTACCATTCGCACAATGTCGTTTCGCTTGTAGTCGAGTTTGATGAAATTAGGCTTACTACTGGCTGTAGCTGTATCAAGCCTCTTGAGTTTATTCTTGTCATATTTGTTAATGAAACTTTGTGGGTAACCATTTTCTTTCAAGCATTTTCAAGAGGCATTAGTTCATTATCAAGTTTGTTTGGTGTACATATTCTCTTCCCTCTAGAGAAAAGCTTTTTCACCAGTGTTCATCTGTATCTAACCGAGCAGAAGCTGTTGAAATTCAAGTAAAGACCACTCCATGTGTCTTAATGACATACAGATATTTCAAGTGTTTCGTCGTATTTTCTCTCCAACTTTACATCCGAAAGATGGAATATTTCATGATCTTCATGCTCCACCGTGAAAGTGATGCTTTTGTATAGATTGTTGAAAGAGTCTTATAGAGACGAAGCGTGACTCAAATCATTGCATACAATGAATGTGTCATCAACGCACCTATAGTGGGCTGTTGTTTTGTCAAGTGCAGACTTGAGCTTTGTCTATTCCAGACTAGCCATAAAAATATCAGCTAATATCCGACCCAGTGGATTCCCCATTGCCACTGCGTCAATCTGGCAATACATTTTGTTGTCAAAGTGGAATTGTATATCATTAGTAAATAACACGAGGAGATGGTTAAATTCCAGTTTTGGTTGAGAGAGAAGGTTTTATGTCTCATGCAGAGGGATCTGCGTGAATAGAGAAGTCACATCGAAGGGAACCATGATTTTATCATACACATTGAGTTGCTTCACCTCTTCAGCAAAATGGAACGAGTCTTTTGGAGTATGTTTAGATAGACGTTGTGTGACAGGTTATAACCTATCGGCTAACCAGCGAGCAACTTTGTGAAAAGTTAAATTCACCCTTGAGAGAATCGGTCTCATTGGGTAATTCTTTTAATGTATATTCGGCAGACCATACATATATGCTAGACGAAACGTACGAATGATTGTCAATCATTTTCTTTTCAATAGCTCTCTGGGTACTTTTGTGACTTTCTCTTCTGATGAATCCGTCATATCCTTCTTGAAGTTATAAGTCTTAAATTTCGACATGTCATTCAGAAACGATTCTATTTTCGAATGTTAACCACTGAGGATGGAGCTGACGATCCTACTGATTTCGATATCAAATGACCATTACTGAATTTTCAGACTTGGTTGACGCTGGCCTCTCTAAGACTTACATCTTTTCATCAACGAATGGCACAGCTGGTCAGATATCGATTGATACGACTTCGTATATGCTACATAGACGAGACTCATACGAGTAATAATGCAATGAGACATCCAGTTTATGAGAGACCGATTTTTGAAGAGCCTGACAAAGATTAGTGTGAACTTATTTTTCCTGCTTTATTTACTACAACGAACTACCTTCTCTCATCTCTGTGACATACATATGCAGGCCCAGAGGTGCTGCTGTAGCTGAGAGATTATGGTCGCAAATCCTTGATACGAAGAAACAATTCTCACAACGAATTGGTGAACTTCGATGCAGAATGATCTAGTGAGTCCTTGTGTTCTTATATTCATGTGTAATCCGTTGAAGCCGATAGAAGTGAATAGACATAACATGTATATCGTGAAGTTCTACTGCAATATGTTTGTGCCATGGCCTTTTCTCCGAAATACTCACTGTTAGATTTATCAACCTCTTTCACTGTTGAGTCCCAGTTTTCATCGTCTCTTGACACCGTGGCAAAGTATGTGACGTTCACTTTGTTCTCAACGGAGAATCTGAAGTTACTTCATTTTTTGCTTATAATATTAACACAAGCACAGAAATTGGAAAATTTATCCAGCCGCGTTTATTTGAATGTTGCTTGGTTAAGTCGAATAACAAATTTTAAAGATTTGTTAGATTAGTTCATTGGAAAGTGTAGACCACCAAACGATTCTTCCTCCTTGGATGTATTAAACATCTTAGAGCTCTTCACTGCACATGATGAATGTTTTTAAGGTGCTAGTGAAGGCTGCAATTTAACACCAATGATTCATTTGATGGTTGCGCGTCTGTAAATGTCGGCAAATCACATAACTTGATAAATAACAATTTGAAGACAAAACACACAGTTAAGCAGAAAGCATCTTTTCGAAGAATTCATTCTCCGGGTTAGCTTTGCAATCGTTCTTATATACATTTTTTCTCATTAGATGTTATTAGCAAGAAAGATGAGTTGTCACAAAAATAGTTATCGACATTTGTCAGTGCATATGAGGAGTGAATATGTGTGTCAGAGTTACGTATTAAGTTAGATAATTTGATCAGGATTCACATAGAAAGGAAGGAAAATACTGAGTTACATAAGAGTCACAAAGATATACGAGAGTTATACAGGGTAAGAAAAACAAACAAACCATAATCAAGTGAGTAGAAATCAACACGGCTGTTGCCATGATATTAGATATGATGGAATAACTTCCTTTTGCACACATATCTCTGGTTTCCCTAAATGATTCGTGAAGGCTTCAGCAATGCAAAGCAGAAGACAGAGTATTACCCTTGATAGGTTGTTCTTCACTTCGTGGATTACTTTCAAGGAGGCGTTTGTTGAGATGGAAAGGCCAGTGCTCGATAAATGTTTGATTATTGTACTCCTCAAGGGAGAACTATTACATATATGCAACCATGAGCTGGATAGTGTTCTTGAACTTTTCCAGGCAGGATATGCATCGAACTGCTCATGCATCTGGCTCCAAAAGAACAGGTGAACTGATATATGCACACAAAACATAACAATTTAACGAGGAGCATTTGAATTTTTATACGCATTCTCACTGTCTTCCAATACTAGTTATTCGATGTGTGAAACAACAAAACTGATTGTAAATTTCCTTCTAATTGTTTGACGATTTATTTCAGTAACAACATAGAAGCTCATCCAGTCAGCGGTCCAGGTTTCTGCCTATTTAAAATTTTGTGAACATGAACAAACTGGAAAAAGTGAGTGAAGATTGATACTTTCTTTTTTGTGCATCAGAGTTTTATTGATTTCTGTTTTATTAAAATGAAATTTCTAAATATTTTCAATATACACTGAAATACACTCTTTTGAAAGAAGTAACTTATGGCAGTCTGACTGAGTATAGGATTTGCGAGTTTGCTTTTTACTACAAATGAACCTGAGTTCAGCACTTCATTTGTTAGTCGGCGCTGTCTGAACGCTTATCATCGGTCATGTATTCCATATCTAACCCACAGCTATAATGTCACATCTTCATTCGGTTGTCTGTCATCAGTTTCAGTTAGTTCAAAAACGAACAAGACGCCTTTACTTTTCCGTCCTATTATCTTATCCACGTAATTATTGAATACTCAAGGGATCATCCATCGTCTAACTACTATTTGAGGAAATGGCGTTGAATGCTACTTGAAGCCATCTTCAGGGCATATTAAAGCTCTAGTTTGTGCATATCTGCCACTGAGTTTCTTTTGCGATAACTCATTTGCGACTAATTAAATCCCATTCTTCTACTTAATATATGTGTAAAACTTGGGCACTGTGGTAGTAAGTAATTCCATATTAGTTTGTTTATTAGGTATATCACACAGTGAAACAGTATTATTTACTGGATGACGTTTCGAACAAAATTTATTGTTCGCAATCATATCAATTGTGATCACACGACTTTGACACTTGAGTTTTATAGTTTTCTTTGTTCTCTCCTATTCGTCGTATGGGTAGTAGAATTTTCCAAATATCGGGGACAGGTGATGAATCATTCCTATTACATGTATTTGTAGTTGATTCGATAAACAAAGCTTCTGTTATCAATCTCTCCCTATACCCTGTGACATTAGATTTTAAAACTGTCATCTTATCCCATCCTATTGTATGGTTGTGTGTGACTGCATGTAGTGCTATAGCTGAACTATTCTCTAGATTTCTTATCTTATTCGGGTCAACCAATCTAGATTTTGCTAAGTTTTTATGTTCAGCTAGTCTGACTGCCCCTGTTCTACTAGTTTGACCTATGTATTTGACCTGACAATCATTGCAGGGTATTAGATAAACTAAATTGTTTTGTTTTAGAGGCTCTACAGGATCCTTTAACCGACAAAGCTTGTTATTAATTGAGTTTGTGGGTTTGAATGCCGTTTTTATTCCTGCCTTGTTAAGAATTCTGCGTAAGGCTTCCGAGGTTCCTTCCTTGTATGGAATTACTACTGATGATTTAGATTCTTTATTGTTGGTGTCGTCATTAATATTATTATTATTATCACTATCATTATTATTGTTATTATCACTATCACTACTATCATTATTTATTTTGTTTTTACTTTTCTTTACATATTTCCTGACTAATTTATCCGGGTAATTATTAAGTTTTAAGACTTCTTTTATGTGTGTTAGTTCCTGTTTTAGATTTTCTTTGGTACTACTTAATTTTTGTGCTCTGTCATTTAAACATTTCACCAATCCTATTTTTACTGACATAGGATGGGATGGTCGGAAGTCCAAATATCTGTTGGAGTGTGTGGGTTTCCTGTAAACACTAGTGTTTACCTTCCCATCTTCTTTCCTCATTACGTTACAATCTAACATTGGGAGCTCCCCTTCCTGATTTTCCAATTCATAAGTGAATTGAATTGCTTCAACCTTAGAGTTGATATATTCGAAAAATCTACCTACATCTTGTGTTCTAAGTACAGTGAATGTGTCGTCTACGTACCTCCACCATACTTTTTGGTTGGGGGTGAACGTTTTAATCGCTATGCTTTCCCACTTATCCATGAATATATCTGCTACCACTGGGGATATTAGTGATCCCATGGCAACTCCCTCAGTTTGTTTGTATATTTTCCCTTGGAATTTAAATACTGTGGAAGTCAGGCATAGCTGTACTCCCAGCATAATGTCCTCAAGTGGCACTTTTGTCCTAAGTTCGAGTTCTTGGTCAGAAATGAGTTCGTTTCTGACTGCCTCTATAGCCATATTTATTGGTATACGTGTGTATAAACTGACAATGTCAAAACTAACCATTTTTTCTTCATTATCTAATTTTAAATTATCTAATCTACGTTTGAGTTCATAAGAATTAGTTAGTCAAGATTTCGAGTGGATTTTTAGGGGATTTAATACCATGGCTAAATATTTAGATAATTCATAAGTAGGTGAATTTCTAAAATCAACTATAGGCCTAATAGGGTATCCTGACTTATGAACTTTAACAACACCATACATCCCACTGGGGTTATTAGTTTTGGGCATTAAGTTAAACCACTTAGACTGACCTAGAAACGGCTTCATTCGGCGTATAAGATCCGCTGTGGATTTCTTAACTTTATTCATAACTGTATCAATTGGTTTATTAATTTCCTCATATGGTCCTGTTCGTATGTGAGTGTTTACCTTGTCCAAGTAGTCTGACTTGTCTAATACTACCGTTGCATTTCCTTTGTCTGACTTTGTGATAACTATATCCTTGTTATTCTTAAGGTGTTTCAGGGCTTCTAACTCTTGTTTTGTCAGGTTTGGCTTTCCACATTTTTGTCGTTTCAATGTAAGTGCACATTGTGCCCGTACTTCATCAGCCGTAGTTTTGTCTATTCCACTTAGTGCTATTTCTATTTTAGGGATGACATCCTCAGGTTTCAGCTTGTCTACAGATACATTGAAATTTAGTCCCTTTTCTAAAACACTTATTTCCGTAGGACTTAATATATGTGTTGAGAGATTGATAACCCACTTTGATTTATCGATCGCCGTTGACTTTTGGTTGTTGACTTCATCATTCTGAGATGTAGATTTCTCTTCTAATAATTTGTTGAACTTTTTGATTTGACTATTTTTTGACGTTTTGAAAGTTGCTGATTTTGCAGTGCTGGAGGACTGTGTTATAAGATCATAATCTGTACTGGTAACTATTCCTTTTATGTTTTGTTTTAATTGCTCAATTTCAGATCTGATATGTTGCAACTTTTTTACGATTCTGTGGATTTCTTCTTTCAGGCATAATTTTTGTAGGCCTTCTATTCTGCTTCTAACTCTGTCCGTTGGAACTGGAGCTCGTAGACGTAAATATTTAGGAATGATTTCTTTTTTTGGCATCGAATGTTGAAAATACGATGATTTTCATATCTTGCTTCAGTTTGTGAAAGTCCAGTGAGTTTATTGATAAGTCTACGTACAGGAAGACCATAAGTCATATTAATATATGTGTAAAACTTGGGCATTCTTCTACTGGTCGTTCTTCTACTGCTGAGTCACTTTAGCGATAACTATTTTTCCTTCAATTTTGAGATTCATTAAATCCCATTCTTCTGATTCCTTTTAAATTGAATTCCACTTTCATTGTGGAGTACAAGTCCACTGTATACACCACAGAATATCGTTCACTGAAACACATTAAGAATAAACTTCACGTAAACATTTGAACTCATAACAGGGTACAGTCCTGAGTGCTCAGCTTTCCTAATCAATTTAGACAAATTGATTAATGCGCGTCGTTGTGATGACAGTTTCTACATACACTGACAACGTACGACTCATTGAAGCTGAGTTTCTGACTGTGATTAACTACATCATGCAGCATACGCTGAGGTGTTGGAAGAGTAGAGCATACGTCTGACCGACTAAGAAGCCCTACCAAATCTGAACTTCTCAGAGAATTTTTACATCATTGCCCGCAAACTCGAAGTATCAAGTCAAGACAGATACAACTCGGAGAGAAACCTTTAGGAGGAAGTAGCTGCCTTTATTAATGCCAAGTAGTTGACACCCAATCACGTATGTCTAAATCTTTCCACTGACAATATAGATCACATCATCAATAAGTGTCATCCAAAACATTCGAATAAATATACTAGCCTGTTCATAACAGATATTTATCTCTCACCGGACTGCAGTTGCTCAGATTTTCTACTATGCAGAATTCACTTTTCTTACCCTCTCAGCTTCTTTATTCATAGTTTGTGTGGATTTCAATTCTTGTGATCACATCTTGCTTAGATTAACTGATCAATAGAATGCTGTCCTGATTACTGGTCGTCTAGTTAAAGCACCAGACTTCGTATCCATAAGTGATTTTACAACCTGCATAGTGTTGTAAGTGCTTTTTTGCAGTCTGAAATTAAAGTAGTTCGCAACAACTTCATTCGCCTAAATAACAAGACTACCTGCGTTCGGTCACCTTCTCTTGCAGGCTGATCATCCACATAGAAGTAGGTATTGCTCCCATGAATTCAGTCAAACTTTTTAGTGTATGATATATGAAGAAGTGTGGCGGAAAGGCGTGAGTGAATGAAGAGTTAATTCATAATGATGAGCTTTCACGTAGCATGATAGACTGAAGGCATTTACATTCCTTTCTAAAAGCTCTGCGTATAAAACATTTATTTTGTTGTCAGTGAGCTCCATTTGAGATACTTAGCAGCGGAATTCATAAAATATACAGTCATGCATTATTAATTACTGATAACTTTCCGTCAACATTTCAGTAGTCATTATCATATGAAAGCTGTCACATAATTTTCACACTCTCTTCATATAACACCGTCATCTCTTCTCTTCGGATTTTAATGGTAGTACGATTTTCCCCCATATCGCATAAAGAAGCTGTGTTAATTGTATCGCATGTACTCGACATATTAAATTCAATGAAAAAAGATTCACTGTTCATGTAAATATGATACTTCTTAAAAGTGTGACACTAGCTCACTTCAATGTATGTGCTTGTGCATTAGTGAGTGCACAGCGATTAATAAGTTTTCCCCGGAATTATTCATTTTCCTGAGGTCAATGTATCTTTATACTTAGCTGAACTGATATCTCCCAATATCTAACTTTAAGTCGATATGCTGGTGTCATGTGTCTAATCATGTTCTCTTGATATGTGTGTACCAGAAGATTCTCCTCTATGAGTTGTCAGTGGACTTCCAAGTTAGAAAATTTGTGTTGAGTTAAAGCCACATTTATGTGTTATTCTTTAGCAAGTTGCCATGAATCATATCTTGAAGAACCTCGTGGTGATTATGACAAACTCACTAATACGAAATATCTCATTATGACTTCACTTAACGCCTTCGTGAGTATTCGACTTACTCAGCCTCAAAGATAGTCAGTGGAAACTGTCACCATTCCCCACAATCCTGCTAATTCAGGAGGGTTCATAAGATCTTTATCTTCTTAACTCACTGCATAGAAGTAAGAAGTGGTTTTCTTGATGTCATAGTGAACTTGTGCCTAAAACAACAGAAGCCTGATGAAAATAATTAAGAAGCATATGCATACTCAGTGTGTTTATTTAGAGTTTGAGAACGAAAGGCACAATTCTCTTTCCTGTCAATCCAGTGAATCCACCTTGTGTCTGCTGCTACTGCTGGATTCAACATAGAACTTGGCACCGAAGTGCACCAGTTCGAGTTGCCACGTTCCGAATAGCACACAAGGGTAGACAAGAAAATGAGTGAAGAGAATCAACAGAGTTTTGATAAGTATAAGAGTGAAACAGAATGAGTAATGGTAGAAAGGAGTATGAAGATTAAAGAGACTGAATACATCTGCGCTATTGACAACGATTTTGAGCCATGTCACTTATTGTCTCCAGCCATTGATTCTTAGAGTCCCGACGGTAGGCCCCAACCCGGAAGTCTGCATCTCCTTACCTGACTCAGTTTAACTGTCAGGGATTTCATGGATTGATGCCATGTTTTTGTTTGGCCACCACTTACTCTTTTCCAACCTGCACCTATATCAGCTAGTAATGCCCGTCGGGGGAGACGATGGTTAGGCATGCGCAGCACGTGGCCTAACCATCTCAATCTATGTAACTTCATAGCCTCTTCGAGTGATTTTCCCCCTTTGCCCAACACTCTACGCCTAAGGTCAACATTACTTACCTTATTATACCACCTAACGCGAGAAAGAGATCGTAAACATCTGTGGTCAAAAACAGACAATCTCTTCATGTCTTCCGCTCTCAATGGCCACGTCTCACCGCCATAGAGAAGGACGGAGCGAACTGCTGAGCAGTATACACGTCCATTGGTTGACAGCCAGATGTCACGCCTACGCCAGAGACGGTGTAAGTTAGCGAAAGCAGCCCGAGCTTCCTGGATCCGTGCTGTGTGTCAGTGAATTATGGGCTTCATTGAGATTTAAGCTAAATCATTTGAAATAACTTATTTTGAAAAGAATTACTTTTTGAAAAATTTAACGTAAAATCGTGTAGTATTAGTTATTAATCTGTGTTACTTTATAATTTGTTGAAGTGACTATTTATGTACAAATGTCAAGTACCCTGAAAAAATGTGTTTCATTTCGAAAACAAATAGTCGTATTAGTTTTTTTCCCACTGAAATATATATGTACTTTGAAATTAACATCAAAGAGAGAGAGACAGAGAGCGACGGAAAGATAACAAGACGCACCTTTTATTCTGATTTTTTCTTTGTAGTTTTAGTTTAATCAGTGAATAAACTACACCCTGATCTTTGAACTCGGAGTTATATTCTCGTGTTAAATGAACAGTTTTGAGTCATTATTTTTTTATGAAAAGTATTTTGTTAGATTGTAGTGATACGTGTTAGCATGGTTAAACAATTAATGCCATGACTGTGTTTATATTCAAAATCATTTTCCTTCATATTCATTCCTGCTGGATAATGATAGTCTTTTCGAAGACTTATATTATTACTATAAGGAATCAACGAAGGCTACGATAGCGTATTTAATGTACAAACACTTGGATGAGGCTAATATTGACAAATTCATCCAGCTGGTTTCCTTCACCGTTGTGTTGTCTATTGTAGCGTCACTTTCAGTGAATTCGCGCAATTTTGACGGAACCTGTTTGTAAGCAATTTTGAAAGGGTTATGTAAATTCAGAATAGTCCTTAAAATAGGTTTCGAACATTGATGGTGTTCAGTAGCACATTAGTAAAATATGACTACCTTCTTGTGGCTACAATTTGATGTATTCACGAACACCGAATTCGTGCTCCAGTAACTTCAGCGTTCTTGTTGTATATGAAAGACGATATTATACTTACTGAATAGTTGTGGGAAAAAACGTAAGGGCAATGTAAGCAGAAAAGATGGTCAAATTTCTAAAAACAATATATGAAGGATTTTGGTATATTACATGCCTTTGAAACTGTACTCGATTTGGCGTAAAAAAGGCCCCTCGAGTTTTACGTGTTAATCTGAGCGATTGCCTGGTCTCACTGATATACTTCAAGCAGTATATGACAGTCAAGTGTGTTGAAGGGGATGAAGAAAATATTCTCAGCCCTTGAAATGGGAATAGGCATTGTGAGAAACTACAATCTAGTTCACATGAACCAACTGTTTTACACAAAGTTTTGCTAATAGGGAAAGCACAAAACAACTGTTGTAGTGGATTTTGTAACACCGACATATTAGCATTCTTTATGTCTCATATGAAACTAAATCGTGCAATAACAGTTTGGTGTGAACTCAGACGTTTGTGGCACAAAACGTCTTTCCTGTTATGCCAGCACCGAAGTATTTAATACAGTTGCTCTTCATAATAGCCACACACACTCATGTTTTTTGCACAAACAGACACAGCCACATTCTGGAGTCGCTCGTGCCAGTACTAACAAGTCTCATAATTTGAAGAGAACCAATATAGAGATCACACACACAAACCATTACGAACTACTTCCACACAATCCCACTGTGGACGAATACCTGTCCACATTTCATTGAGTGATGGTTCATTTCACTGAGGCAAAACCTCTCATGACTCTACTGTCCACGCTGTTTGTTCAGCCAGCCTGTTTTCAGTGATTTGAATTTCAGCTGTCTCAAAGAAACTAAGTGATCGAGATTCATCGTCATTCTCCGTCAAACATTCAAACCAAGTGAATCTGAACAATCTAAAACTGCTTAGGTTAACATGTATGAATAAGAAATATGAATAATATGAAATTAAGTCAACAAAAAAAGATTACATCAGTCATTCGCCTGCACCAGTACACCACGTTTAAGTGATTGTCAGAGTGTGAATGCGAAGAACATTGAAAAACTCCTATCTCAGCAAATAAGCACTGAATGAATTGTTTTCATTAGTCAACTGACGTCTGTCATGTATGTACAAATGAGAATCCATGGTCATTTTTGACAGATACGGTGAACAGCGTTTTAATAGCACAGCAAATACCTATGCAGAGTCTTAGATATTAAATGATAGAGATCTAAACATACTCTTCCCAAGCATCCTGAAAGATCAGAACTGCATACGGTATTATCAAAGAATCCTGACGACAATATTGCTTCACGAAATGAGAATGAAAATTCAGTCGAAGTCAGTGTGTACAGGCAGTCATAGGAATTATCCACATGAACAAAATCACACTGCACCTTGTCTAACCTTCTCACTTACCTACCAAATTTATCTATATTGATCATTGAAAACTGTCTATCCCTTGCACCAGAGAGATATTGCATGGAGTTTAAAATTGTTTAGTGTAGTTTACCCGTAGTAGTATTCTTCAGTGAATAAAACGTCATGGCTTATCTCTTTAAATTTGTCTGGCGTTAGTTAAAATGCGCGAACAGACTTCAGTAAAAACCATCAGTCCTAGTGTTATTTGAAAACATTCGTCTTCTTACACATTTCAGACCTTCACAACCACTTGCAGAATCTGTAATCGTTCAGCTTATGAAGAAATTTGACGTTTGCTCTTTGATTTATTTCCTATTAGACAGAAACACGTCCAAAATGAATTACTTCAAATTTCCGTAAAGATTCATTCATTATGCAACTATGACGAAGAAATGTAATGGATCTCAGAATGCTTCCTACCTTCAAGTCATTCGAAAATGCATAACACAAACAAAGTTGACTGAACAGACAGAGTAGAGACATATTTCATGCGATTCATTCCTCACTCTGAATAAATCTGATGAGTGAACGAGCTTGAGATTGGTTTCCGTGGTTGTCATTTGACTGATGGATGAGAACATCGTCTGATTTACTACTTGGTCCCAGGCCCTGAAAAAGATGGAGGGTCGGTCGAAGGGCTAGTTACTCTATCCCAGAAAATCAGTCGAATGACTACAGACACTTCAAAGCACAAGAAAAGTATAAAACGCCGACTTGTCATTAACTGGAACGTGGGCTGGTGAAAACCCATGGGAAGCCAGTCAGCCATTGTTTATTCTTTCTATGAAGGCGGAAATAAACATTGGGACGCGCGATGCTCGCACACTGCATCCAGTTGGGAAGGCTGCTTTGTCGGCTGAAGAAATGAGGAGAAATAACAAATACGCTTCATGAACGTGTGAGGGTAGGTGGAATACAAGTGGGCTTTGAAAATCGTTAACTGCTGAGTCAGTAAACACTTCTGGTTGCACAGATGACAACCATGAGCATACTGAGGGAGTGGATATAATAATGTCACCTACAGTATTCAGAGATCTCGTACAGCGGGAAACAACCTCACGCAGCATGTTGACAGCGATATTCAACTCAAAAGGAAGGAAAGCTGCAATTCTACAATACTGTCTGCCTACAAGCAACACAGAACATGAAAGGAAGGAAGAATTCTACAGACTGCTTTAAACAATAATTAACAAGACTCCAAAATCATAATGCCTAATGTGAATGATGAACTGTGGGGGGAAATTGCAGGTAGAGAACTCATCTTGGGTCGAGAGACTCTCCCTTGGCGAAATGAATGAGAACTGAGAACTATTTACAGAATTTGCGCCTTCGGTAGTTTGTTGGTTGGAGGCGGCGTGTACCAGCACAAAGATTTACACAAAGCAACTTGCACTTCACTTGTCGGATACACCAAATGCCACAGCCTCACGAGAATGGAGACATAGTCTGCTTAACTCAAAATCGAGATAAGGAGCAGATGTAGGCTCAGACCACCATCTAGTTTAAGGAAGCTTCATGGTCGAGTCGAAAATCTTCAGAACAGTAGAAGATAGACCAGTTCAAGTTGAACACTCAGAAACTGAGAGACCAAACTACATTAGACACCGCTGCAACCAGTAAAGTGAAATCTGAGACAGTGTGTAGCATCACAGAGGAAACCTTTGTGGAAGTACAATGGAACACTTTGTAGATGACATTGTGAGAAAGCTTCCCAGAACGCGTAGGAAAAAGGAAGTGGAAAGACAAGAAATAGCTTTCGACAGACGGCTGGAAGCTAAGCGAACAGATGGGGTTGGAAAAACGAACTGCAACAACGGGAGGAGAAGCTGGCTTCAGTACACAACGCACTGTAAACAGAAGTAAAGAAGTGATATGAGACAGGTCTACGACACTCTAGCAACCACAGCATAACAGGCTTTAGGTCACAGAGACTTCGGAGAGACTTCAGCAGATATCTCGACACCACTATTGGAAAATGGTTGAAAGAATGAATATGCCTACTCATCGTGAGGAAGCAGGCCTTGTCAAAATCACAAGAAAGGTCGGTTTATTTAGTAGTGTCGTTATGCGAAAAACTGAAAGGTGCTCTCTATGCAGACGTCCGCCCGGAATTAACTGAGTTCAGGGAAAGCGAATCGTGTACCTGTTTAATCGGAATGCTGTCCATATCATTGTACAAAGCGTAGAATAGCAGTCAAATCTCCACTTCACCTTTGTCGACTTTGAGCAGACCTTCGATAGAGTTGACCTCGAAGTTATTTGTAAACTGTTTCAACACCACGAAGTGCCCCAATTAATTATTAACCTAATTCAACAACCATATGATAATTTCACATGTTGAGTGACCCACTGAGGAAAACTCGACAATGACTCTGAAGTAGAGCCAGGAGTAAAGCAAACCTTTTGAATACCATCAATGGTATTCCCGAATAAGGGTGAACGGAAAACACGCCAGACAGTGTGGAGCCACACGACGTGTTCGGACTTTGCCGTCGTCTTCTGTTTGATGTCACACAAACTCAATAATCTACAGGTGGTTACAATTAATTTGGCTTAAGAAGAAACCGAGATAGAAATTCAAACGAGAATAGAGAAGACAGATTCGAAATGGAAAGTTAACCACCAGTTCGAACTACAAGAATCAGTGGCATACATTGAAGGAATTTGAAGGAGATCACTTGTTTCGTTTATTTAAGCACCATTTCAACTACAGTCGGAACGGATGCAGGTGCGAGAGCCTGGATCAGAAGGACAAGGCAGATCTTCATTAGTCTGAATTCAGTATGGAAATCTCCTGCAGTCAGCATACATAAAAACGTTCGAATTATCAGCACTAATGTCATATCAGTTCTTCTACTTGGTTCAGAGACTTGACGCGTCAAGTGGACCATTATCAAAAGGTTAAGGTGGACTTTCATCAACACTTGCCTTCAATCAATGCTGAAGATTAGATGCCTACAGAGGATAAGCAACATGAAACTCTGCAACTGAAGTAACCAAGAGCACATTGAACAAAAAACATGCCGAAGAAAATGGAAATGGATTGGACGCACACTGAGGAGACCAGTAAATGACATGGAGTGGCAAACACATCAATTTGATGCAAATGGGAATCTTTGAGGTGAGCGTAAGTCCCAGTGTGACATTCAAGATATCGTGTGCGGAGAAAATGAAAGTTTACGGGAAATCGTGAAGCCAGCCAAGGCGGACTGCACAGAGCACGTTGAAATGGAAGTGGACTACTGAAAGTCCATTCAGCACTCGGAATCGAATCTGAGTAGTCATAATAACTGATGTCAAGCAGCAATATGAAACAACAAACGATTGATTTGCTTTCTGTTCTTTGATAACAACATTTTTATTATTATTGGTAGTAGCTGTTGTTGTAGTAATAGTACCATTGTAACGAAAATCAGAAGAAGAAGACAAAACTGAAAGGGTTCAGCTCACAGGAGCATGGAGACAATTCTTTTTATATAGTATAAGATGTTGAATTTCACCACATGTTAGACAAGTTTATTTGACACATTAGTACAGCACTATTAAGTTGTTTATCTTTTAAGCACAATGTTTTGCTAATAATCATATCAATTCATCCACGGAATTTCATAATTTGCTCCACATATGTATAAATATCTTCCCTATATTTCCCCTTTCTTGTCTATTGCAATTTTCTGTATGGATTCTGTTTAGACAGTGTGTTTTTTCGGTTGAATGTGTTACTTACTGATTGGATGATTAAAGACTCAGTGATTGACCTCTATCTTCACATGAATATATCGCCTTTTCATACTTTCACTCAATCCCAGCATATTGGGTGAATGCATTGCAATGGATGAGCTATTTCTAGGTTATTTAACTCAACACGGCCAATCATTCTAGGTCTGGCTAAATTTCTGTGTTCTGATAACCTAACTGACCGTGACCTAACAGTCTGACCTATGTAACTGACCTCAGAGTCATTGCATGTTGTTTCACAAATTTGTCTTAGTTGGATCAGTCGGGTCCTTAAGCCGATACACTCTATCTATTGAGACAGTTGGTTCGTTTGACAGCCACCCCTTTCTCGGCTTCACGAAGAATCCCACAATCTTGTTTTAATTCGTTTTATTTTACAGTCTGGAATGGTCAACTCACCTCGTTCATTTTCTAACTCAAGGGTGAATTGGATTGCATCTCCTACTGAGTTCATATGTGTGAAGAAGTGAGAGAAATGCTGAGATTTCAACAAAGTGAATGCATCATCCCCACCTTTTCCAACATAACCTAGGAGAAGTAATGAAATTTCTAAGGGCTGTATTTTCCCACCTATCCATAAATGTCTACTACTATGTGGTGGTGGGGGGTTGATGATCCTACTGACACACCATTCGTTCGTTTGTCCATTCATTTTCTCTTTGGGATTCGAAGACAGTGGAGGTGAGACATAGCTGAACACCTAATATTATTTCATCAACCAAGAGTGAACTATGTGGTCTTGTGAATAAATTTGTAGGATTATGAGCAATGAATTATGCTTGAGGCGTAATCCAGTTACTAACAATGTATCAGTGTTCATTACATCAAATATATTTATCTAATATGGGGCTTACTGTACCACAGTGCTCAAATCCTACTCTGATATAATCTATTACATGTTGTGGACACACACATACACACGCACACAGGTACACACGAAGTAAGATGAAACAATAATGAAAACTGACACTTTAACAACACAACTAAATCTAATTTAACATCGACAAATACAAAAATACTTTATTGATATCGTGATTCGACTGTGTGTTAATTTTATCATTTATCACTCGCTGTAAGGAAGGGTCCAAAATCCATTTCGACGTTAGTATAAAACGTGCTGAGAGTTGAGTGAGAAAGATATTGACGAAGACAAAATAATCATGCTGTTCACTTCTGTGTTATTCCTGATTGTATTTCTGCTCGCCAACTCGAAATATACACTCGCATTAGTCCCGAAACCGTCACATTACAACAGGAGTTCGACAGCCTGTTATTTACAGCGTCCACTCAACTACCAGAATGACTACCCAGCATGCTTTGTACTCACAGACTATCTGAAGAGATTTCAACGTCGACTAGCACTGCAACATCCGCGAATCTCTCAGCAACATGAGATAAAATGCAACATAAGCGAATTGAAAATCAAAATAGACGATGGATGTGACGAAAGTAAAAATAAATTATGGCCAAATGTTTCCATAGATGAATCATGTAAGTTACACCACAGCTAATGATTTCGCTCCTCAATTGTCAGACTATATAACCATAAGAGATACTGAAATAAACATACTTTCCATGGAAGTTTGGGGTGTAATACATGCGCTTGAAACAATACTTCAGTTGGTATACAAGGGTAAATTTGGAGGAGTGAGTTTTGTTTTGAATGAAGATTTTTCGCATCAATGCATTTTATGTAGAATGTGGTATTTCAAGGTGATATAATAGATGAACCAGAATTCTCACACCGTGGATTGTTGATAGATACTGCGAGGAACTTCATGTCAGTTGAAATCCTACGGAAAATGATAGTAAGAAGTGTTATGTAGAACATAGTGTCTTCTGTTCACAGGATATCATGGCTATTGTTAAAATGAATGTCCTTCATTGGCATATCACAGATGACCAATCTTTTCCCTTTGTCTCAACCACCTATCCAGAACTGTCAGACAAGGTGAGTTAGGTTAGAGTCCAGTCATTTGATAATTCTGATTCTCGTCTAAATCTGAACAGGGTGCATATCATCCACAAAAGTGTACATATGACGAAGAAGAAGTATCTGATTTATTGGAATACGCCCGTCTCCGTGGAGTCCGGATCATTCCAGAATTTGATACTCCAGGTAGGTAACGTTAACGACATGTAAATTCATGCAATTATCAACCAAATTTCATCCATCTGAAGTAGTTTGTGTTAAGCAAATATTTGTATCAGTGTGCAAACAGTTTTGAAATAATGCTGAGAATGAAAGGTTTAGCCATGAATTGAAGACAGATAGTCACACCTTTAGGAAATTGAGTGCAGTTTATATCTGAATCTGTATATTGAGATGTACTCAACCAAGTTGATGAAATGAGTTGATGGTGAGTCACTTGAAAGACTAATCTTTTATGAACGTTTTGGCCACTTTGCAGTTCAATTCAGATTATTCAAGGTTTATGATTTCGAAGGGTGAGTTGGTAGGGATTTGATTGTTTTCGTGTTTGATCACTTATCGATGTTAGTTGGGGAACTACTGATTACCGGCGATTAATGAGTGGCTGCTTTGTACATGTTTGAGACTCTTCAATAGTATGCAGGACGTCATCACCGATATTCGAACCCAGTTACTTACAGTTACACGGCAAATTTGCAGAATGAAGCATGAATCCCCACTTTTTTCTATTCGTTATCTTAACGCGACAGCCAAAGAATGTCATTGGCGAGTATTTTTCCTCACATCCGATCTAATTGTATTTATTTCTCTTCAACCCACTGATAAAAGCAGACAATTTGACGATGACTCCAACAGCAGAAATATGTGAATGTCATTAGTTGTAGAGTCAGTGAGTGTTTTCAGTGTTCGATGAATCCATTTAACGTCTCAGAAATGATTCTCAAGTGAACGGATGTAGTTGATGTGAAGCATGCATCTGATATATGTGAAGAAAACTAGATTGTTTCAGAAAACATCATAGCTGACATCCAGTTTCAGAGGGTGAACATACAAGTCAATGGCTCTATGTCAGATAGGCAAATTATTTTCAATGTCAGTAATTATAATGACTGATTATTGTCAAAGTAATTCTCACTCTTCAACACAATCATCCTTTGTAGCACATATGTTGTCATGGGGAAAAGCATATCCAGACATACTGACAAAATGTTATAATGATTCCAAGCCAAACGGGAAATTCGGTCCACTGAATCCAGCCAATGAATCCACGTATGAGTTTTTGAAGCAATTCTTCAAAGAAGTCATTGGTAGATTTCATGACAGTTATATTCATCTTGGTGGCAACGAGGTAGATTATGAATGCTGGTGAGTTTTCTTGATTTTCAGTAAGATTAAGAGAAAGTGGATTGTTATAGCATACGTATATTCTCATGCTAAACTGAAAGTTCAATTCTCCCCCCCCCCCACTTGAGATGAACGGAGGCTGAACTGGTCTCATCTAAACAATATTCTCATTATTTCAATTACGTATCATTATTTAGTGATTTGTGTGCACAGGGAACAGTGAATTGCAACCTCTGTCACTGTCTGATTTCCAATACTAGCGATACATGATTGACTACTTATTATTATTATTATTAATATATCTATCATTATGATATAAACACTTGACTGTGAATCACTCACTGCGGTCTGTCTTGTTAGGTATAACTCAATGATAGATAAACTGTGAAGCACGATAATCCCGCAGTATTTGACTTTTCAATACCAAACACGATTTCACTTTGACAATCAACTGACGTAGATAACTCTCCATCAGGCTGGATAAGTTCTCCTGCTTACTGTCAAATCTTTATTAGAATACCGAATATTATGGCAGTCATCCATCTCATCCACTTCCTTCCATTGAGTGACACAAATATCCTCATCTAGAGTTTCTGATTAATTCTCTTGTCAATCAATCATTCAGTCACAAATCACAACTGAAGATTTGTTGATAACGAGACTCCACTGTAGGTGATTTTAAGCGATCACTGACTAAGAACATGGAATCAGTAAACTGAAGCGCTTTCTCCCATTTCCTTCCCTTTTCTCTTCAGGAAGTCGAATCCGGAGATAGTTGAATTCATGCAAAAAATGGGAATTAATGATGACTACTTTGAATTAGAGAAATATCACTTTATGAAAGTCATACAAATCGTCAAGAATATGACGACCGACCCTGACTATCCAATGACGCCTATTGTCTATCAGGAGAGTTTTGTCGAAGAATGTGGAGTAAGTTTTGGGGAATTCGTTTGGTATCAAATCAAGTCATTCGAAACTGACTGGTAATTATTCATTTAGGTAATTATTTTACTTGATATGAATTGTGGTCAAGATTTGACCAAATAGTAGCACAATAATTGGAGGACATTTGAGATGTGGACATATGTGAAAATTATCTTTGTAAACTGTCAGGAGTGTCCATTGCTTTGCATGCTCAACCACTTCTACTTCTACATTTTTTCTCCATTGCTTCAAAATTTTTGTTTGAATTTCTTGTTCTTTTCAATCTAATGTCCCGATGGGTATTTTCCACGATTTGTTCTATTAAAACCATACTTCTTAACAAAGTCATGGTACACACAGACAGCAGGAGTAGTAGCAGTGGTAACAAATATATATTCTTATGAACTGTGATCAAGATTTGACCGAATAGTTCCAAAATAATTGGGCTTCGAGGGAGAAGTAGACATTTGTACAAATTATATTTGTAAAATTTCAGCGAAATTGAAATGAATAATCCCAACGTTTCGTTCGGCAATCTGGTCCGAACTTCTTCAGGAAAATTAATCGAAATTAACTTAACAGGGGTTTATGTATACAAAGCAATAAGAAGACGTAATTTCTCTGAATCGTGTAATGTATATACACACTTACACACTTAGAACAATCTGATCACACACGGACTTGTCCTAGGAATATATGTGAAATTAATAAAGATTTAAGACGTGAGAAATTATACTTAGATCAAGTGAAAAGGACATATTGAGGGTCAAAATAACAATGAAGATCACTAAACCAAATTATAGAGGTAACAAATAGTACATCTATCCTGGCTGGTATCAAATCGAAGTTTACCAAGGAAGGTTTAGTGTGATGACGAATTGTTTTTGAACGCACAAAGGAGGTTCAAATTTTCTAATTGCCAGCTAGGGCTTCCAAAAACTTTAGGATATGCCCTAAACATTTTGGAACACATCAACTCGAATCAGAAAGTCAGGAAGGGGACCTGTCAGTGTTACATTGTAGTATAAAAAGGGAAGAAGGTGCTAAGTTAAACACTGGTGTTTATCGGAAACCCACACATTCAAACCAATATTGGATTTCCGATCATCCCACCCTATGTCAGTATAAACAGGATTGCTGAAATGTTTAAGTTATAGGGCAGAAAAACTAAATATTACCAAGGAAAAATCTAAGGCAGCCTTCAAACTTAATAATTACTCTGATAAATTAATCAGAAAGTACGTTGGAAAATGTAAAAATAAAAATAAATAATAATGGTAGTAGTGATAGTTATAAAAATAATAATAATATTAATGACGACATGCATGTCAAAATTGTACAGAATAATGACAATAGCAAAAATAGGGAATATAAATAATCAGTAGTACTTCTATACAGAGAAAGAACCTCGGAAAACTTACGTAGAATTCTTAATGAGGTAGGGATAAAAGTGGCATTCAGTTACACACGAACGCAGTCAGAAATAAGCTTTTTCGGTTAAAGGATCCTATGGTGAACAATTTATTTTTATTATTGTTCCCTTGAGTTCCTAGTGGAACATAGGGCTTCAACTGCACGTCTCCACTTGCTTCTGTATTCTGCTGTACTTTTCACCTGCGTCAATGTTAGTCCATACTGTTTCAACTCCTCTTCACACGATCTCCTCCATGTCATACTTGGACGTCCCACTCGCCACTTCCCTTTCGGGTTCCACTCGAGCGTTGGCCTGACGCGCGATGTCACCCAGCGGCCTCCTCAGCGAGTGTCCAATCCATCTCCACTTTCTCCTGCATATCTGTTGAGCGATTGGTTCCTGTTTTGTTTTTTCCCATAGCTTCTTGTTTGTGATTCTTTCCGGCCATCTAATCTTCAGTATAGAAGGAAGACAGTTGTTGATAAAGGTCTGCAACAGGCTGTTGGAAATATTCTTTGTGACCCGCCAAGTTTCTGATCCGTATAGAAGAACTGACTGACTTGACGGTTGTATTGAAAATCCGAATTTCGTTGTTGATGCTGAGTGAAGAAGAATTCCAGATTGGTTTCAGGTTGATGAATGTGTTTCTCGCCTTCCCGATTCTCGATTTGACATCCTCGTCCGTTCCTCCTGTAGTTGAGACAATGCTCCCTAGATAAGTGAATGAAGTTACCTCTTTCAAATCCCTCGCGTTGATGTTGATTGGCGCTGTATGCTGCTGTCGTTGTTGTTGGTTGGTTATTTTCATAACCTCCGCCTTGCCTATGTTCACCTGGAGTCCTGTCTTTGCTGATTCTTCGACCAGTTTGTTGGTTTTCGCTTGTAAGTCTTCAATTTTGTGTGACATCAAACATATATCATCCGCGAAATCCAGGTCTTCTAGGTCATTCAAGTCGGTCCAGGATATCTCTGTCTTCTCGTTTCTCACTGTCTGATGCATTATCCAGTCCACCACAATTAGGAATATCATTGGTGATAATAAGCACCCTTGTCTGACTCCTTTGTTTACTCCAAACGCCTCGCTGAGTGAGTTTTCCGTTGTGGATCACTTGACATGTGCCTTTGTCGTACAGTTGTTGAATAAGGTTGATGAATATTTGGGGTACGCCGTAGTACTTGAGTAGTTTCCCAATTACTTCGCGGTCAACGCTGTCGAAGGCCTTCTCAAAGTCTATAAAGTTGAGGTAGACGTTTGATTGTCATTCCATGCTTTGTTCGATGATGATGTGTAGAGTTGCAATTTGGTCAGAACATGATTCGCCTCTCGTGAATCCAGCTTGTTCTGGTCGGAGTTCTGTATCTAGTGCGTCCTTTGTTCTCTCCAGGATGATGCGACTCAGGATTTTACTTGGCGTCGATAGGAGCATGATTCCTCGCCAGTTCTTGCAGAGTCCTAGGTCGTCCTTTTTTGGTAGTTTCACGAGGTCACCTTTCCTCCAGCCAGTACTTCAGGTGGTATTCCACCTGGTCCAGCTGCTTTTCCAGCTTTCAGAAGCTTGATTGCAATCAAGAGGATTGTTGTCAACTCGCAGTTGTGTACGTGCTGTTGTTGGTATTTCTGGACGAGTTGCAGGTGGTGGTCGGTTCAAAAGTCCTTTGAAGTGTTCTGCCCATTGTTTAATCTATCTTTCTTCTTTGGTAATTGGGTTCCCTTAGCTGTAATTTAGATGTTTCATTTGTGTTGATCTCTTCCCGGATAGAGACTTGGTTATCTGATATAATGTCCTCAGGTCCCTTTTGCCTGCTGCCTTCTCAGCTTCAGTAGCCAGGTTGTCGTAGAATTGTCTTTTGTCCTTCCTGACACTCTTCTTAGCTTCTTTGTCCAGTGCTGTGTAAGTTGAGCTCAGCGTCTCTTTCTCTTGTCCATCTTTGCATTGAATCATTTTCTCTTTCACCATTCTCCTCTCCTCTATTAGCTTCCAAGTGTCCGTTGAGAGCCATTCCTTGTCTAGTTTCTTCTTTCTTCCTAAAAGCGTTGAACACGTTTCATTGAAAATTAATTTCAGAGAGTTCCAATGGTTTTCCACGGATGATTCCTCAGTGGTGCCACGTAGTGTTTCCTGCTTTGCTCTGACAGTTGCAGTGAAAGTGTCCTTTGTGGTTGTGTCCTTCAGTTTATGCGTGTTGAACTTGCATTGTGGCCTATCCCCAGCTATCCTCGAAGCTTTCAGCTTCACCTTGAAAGTCCCCTGTACTAGATAGTGGTCTGAACCCACATCTGCTCCTCTCCTCGATCTTGTGTCCAGTAGGCTCCGTCTCCACTTCCTTGAGATTGAAATGAAGTCTATCTGGTTTTTGGTGTGTCCATCTGGTGAAATCCGTGTCACGTTGTGTATATCCCTGTGTTTGAACACACTGCCACCAATCACCAAATCATTGAAGGCGCAGAAGTCTGAGAAGAGTTCACCATTTTCGTTCATTTCGCCGAGGGCCTCACGACCTATGGTGAGTTCTCTTCCTGTATTGTCTCCTCCCAGTTTCGCATTCATATCACCCATCAGGATTTTGATACCGCCATTTGGGACGTTGTCCATTACTGTTTGTAGTTGACTGTAGAAATCCTCCTTCTTCTCTTTTTCTGAGACGTTTGTAGGCGCGTAGCATTGAATGATTGTAACCTTCCTTCCTTTTGAGTTGAACCTGGCTGTCATTATCCTGGAGGAGATTGGTTCCCACTGTATGAGAGCTTTAGCCGCTGTTGGTGACATCATGATGGCTACTCCCTCGGTGTGCTCGTGATCGTCCTCTGGGTGAGCGGAGTAGATTATTGTCTCTCCAGTTGGTAGTTGGCATCTTCCGCATCCGTTCCATCTGCTCTCGCAGATTCTCAACACTTCTATTTTATATCTCCTCATTTCTGCGGCTACCTAGGCAGCCTTTCCACTTTCGTACATTGTACGAATGTTCCACGTCCCCATCCTTATTTTTGCTTTCATCGAAAGAAGGCACATCGGCTGACTGGCTTCCCGAAGGCTTTCACCAGCCTGCGTCATTTCACTTCCCCGATTCCAGCGAAAGATAAGGTTATTGTTTGTATTTTTAGAATTTTGAATATATTTGTGCGTTGAAGTTTTAGTAGCAATTTGGTTAAGTTTTGGGGGTGGAGTTGCTAGCACCACTCCCCAAACCTCCTTCTTTATCCGGGCTTGGGACCAGATAGAAAACTAGTGAGCCAGTAATCTAGGCGAGGTTGAGACGTGGACGTATGTGAAAATTATCTTTGTTAACTGTCAGCGAAATTGAAGTAGACAATTCCAACGTTTCCTTTGGCAAACTGTTCCAAACTTCTTCAAGAAAGTGATCGACATTAAAATAACAGAGGTATATATATTATGTATCAAAAGGAGACATTTTGTCTTTGAAAACCCTGTCCAATCATATGAGTCATGAACAGACATCAAAATATAATAGACAAAATTGCATGGATTGTGATTAAAGTTTAAGCACAGACTTCTGTTAAAGACTGTAAACAGTGTGTAATTTTGCATCAGAATCTTAGTGATTACGTTCGACTAATGCTCATGTTCATAGATAGCTGAATATGAAAAATATACCTATGCGATAACAAAATCAAGTGTTTGTGTGAATGGGAGAACCATTGCATATCCCTTGTTAACCTTTCCATAAGAAGGAATACATGGTCGGGAAAATAGATTCAGCATGGGAAATTAGTGATATATATCCATTATATTTATATATTAGGACTAACTGTCCATCAGCTAACACGACACCGTTGTTAGCTAACACATTATTTGAGAAAAATCACGGTTCAACCATTCTTTACATGATCTCCTGTATTTCACCCTCCGACATCTAAAATATCCCTTCACATTTGTGTACCACTTAATTCCATAAATCAGCGAATTCCAGTGTTTCTTCATGCATGCATCTCCGGTGATGTTGCTCAGTCTGTCGGATTTTTTCCAGATGACTGTCCGGAAGGTGTATTTCGTTGGTTTGTTTCAGTTCCTAAGTACTGCACTTGAACTCTGGTCTGTCTTCAGCTTCTTTGAAGCCTTTCAACTTGACTCTGAATATGTTCAACCACACAAGTTAGTGCACTCAGTTCACGTCTGCTCCTCTTCTTGGTTTTGTTTCCACTGGGCTGCGTCTCAATTTTTGAGAGACTGGCATGAAGTGAATATTATATTTCGTATAGTTGAACTGAAGTCATCTCGTGAATATCCTAGTCGTACCTAGTCGACAAATTGTTGGCTGCTCAGATGTCTGCAAAGTGTTCCCATTCTCACTTATTTAAACGAGTGCCCCTGGAATCCGTGACAAATTCTCTCACAAAGGGAATAAAGCGTCTAATCTACTTGGTTGATTTTTGTTGTAGCCGTCTGATTTTATCTTTAGAAAGCAATACGTCGTACTCATACAAATTTCTGAGTGCCCTTGAATACGACTGTAGACATTCTTTGACGGAGCAACGCTTTCCGAGTCAGCGTTATTCAGGTCGAATACTACTCTGTGGAATTACATAGTCTGGATCACTACTTCACTTGAAATTTATGTATAAAATGTACATAGAACATGCTTGGAATTTTGTACTGTCTATAAACATATTATTCAGAACAAAGCGAAAATTGTTATTGGTTGTAAAATTGTTATTTACTTCCAGTACAGCAGGCATATCACCCAAATCAATTTCGCTGACATCTGGGTCTCACTCAGTACTGTTTTCAGTTGTGTGTCGAAATCCTCTCTGTTCTCTCAGTCTGCGTAGATTTTAGTTGTGCAACATTATATAATCGTAACTTTTTTTCATACCGAGGTGATTCGTGCTCTAGTCCTGTTTCGGAACATTAAGTCCAACTGCATAAACGTTATTGCTGCTATTGGTGAAATCATGATAGCCGTATTCTCAATAACCTAGTAGCTGTCATCTAGACGATCAGAGGCGGTTATTCACTCTTCATTAAATAACTGGGAATGTCAACTAGCTCCCACGAAATCCTAACAAAACAATAAAGTATCTTGCCATTTCTTGTGCAAACTGAGCATCCCTGCCAGCCTCAAACATTTTACACAGACTCCATGTGTTTATGCATATTCTGCCTTATATCGAAAGAAGAGGCGTTGTTGTCTGTCTCCATAGATACCTGTATCCTCCAGGATTAACCGCCTCCGAATTGAGGAATCATTCACGATTGAACAGAAGAAGAAGTTGTTTACAAGCTCAGAACGTTCATTGGATGCGAGACTGTTTTCCACTGGGTGGAATTACAAGTCGCCAACCAGCATTCTCTCCTGCACGTCTTTAAAAACGGCTAGTAAAATAGACAGTGAGGTAATCTGCTTTTATAAGTCCTACTGAAAATATACTGCATCAAATGATCGAATAAATGAAGAGCAAAACATTCGCTGAGGCGAGACAGAAAAGAAGTGTGTGTGTGATTTTCACTTTGCGATTTGGCATACCTAACCTGTAATTCATGTAATTCATGCCATTCAGCAATCAAATGTCTGGAACATCTTCAAAAAATGGGTGCAGAGATCTAAGTCACCCACATAACTTGTTTCCACAATCTCTGTTTTATCGAATACTTTAGTCTGTTGTATGAAGTGTCTCAAACTGTTCAGATTACTGTTATCATTTTGGAAAACATGAGACTCATAGAGATAAAACTGTTTGATTTTGATGTTTAACAGTATGACCAAAGTACAATAATTCATGTGTGGAAGAGTGATAATTGGAAGAAATACACCTTCAATGCTACTGAAGATGGACACTCGGTTATAATCTCTGGTATTTGGAATCTAAACGACTTACAACATGACGATGATTGGAGTAGATATTTTGAACAAAATATCAGAGATTTTGGAGGTGAGTTAATTTGAGACGTTATTTGAAGCGAATGATTTCAACAAGCAATCTGAGGTGTGGATATTCCTCGAGTGGTTCTATTTTGTATTTCATCTTACATATCTGTGTTATGAGGTAGTTTTAAGATGAGCGTTAATTCTCAGTGGTTACAGCTAGCTAGTCGACTCTCCTGCTCCAATGGTGGTCATTCAATAAAAGGTGGTTGGAATCAGTGGAACAAATATTTTTCCACATCAAAATAGAATCATACATAAGGCCAACCAATTCTCACGTGAGCACAAACTGGTCTTGTGATGACATGATATCCTGGACATCAAAATACTGCCTTGATAAAATGCTAATTACCAGTGTTTAACTTGGAAAATCCTACTGCAGGACCTGGTTATTACTCATTTGTCTCATCTCATTCGGAGAACAGCAGCAATACCAATCTGAGTAAATTAATGGATAAATTCTCAGTAATATTTCGACTAGAGTACACTAATTATTATTATTATTGTTATAAATTTGCCAGTAATTATAGTTTCGACTTCACAGAATGTAGAAATGTAGAACCACTTGGAGTGCATAAGTATAGGCCTTGTTCACCAGTGTCCTTGACATATTTGAATTTCAAACAGTCAACGAAGCTTAGTAAAGCAGGATTTAATGAATTCATCAAATTTTGTTACAACTCTTCATCAGCTGAATACTTTACATACAAGTATATAAATCTACCATTAGAATCACTAAGGGAGATATCAGACTGATAAGCAAATAAACTAAACTGAATTATTATTATTATTTAATAATAATAATATTATTAATATTAATAATAATAATAATAAATAAGATAAGAAAAAGGGAGTATTGGAGATTGAAATTAGGATAAAAGGAATTAACCATCAGAGAAAGAACTTGAATACATCAAGAAATGTGAACTGAGTAGTAGTGACAATAATAGTGAAGTTAATAGCAATAGTATTGAAACGTGTTAAGATAATGGCACTGATAAAAGACAGTTTTAAAGGATTCAGGAATACTAATAAAACGCAAACTGAGGTATGGAATAAAGTGTTAATAATAATTTTGATAGCATTATTAGAAGACGGAGATTATCTGAAAAATGTGATGTGTTTGCGCCATACATTTCGAACAATCTGATCAGACATTTACTTGTCAAGTCAATATTTATGGAAAGGTTAAATTAAACAAAGTGACAAAAAAATAATTAAGAATAATTAACACAAACGTTTGGTAATGCAATCAAATTCTTAATTCTTTTTTGTGTCACTTTGTTTAATTTAACCTTTTCATAAATATTGACTTAACAAGTAAATGTCTGGTCAGATTGATCGAAATGTATGGCGCAAATTCATCACAATTTTCAGATAATCTCCGTCTTCTAATAATGCTATCAAAATTTATAAAAGGGACTAATTGTTAATAATAATGATAATAACAGTTACTAAGTAAGACATATTACCATGGTAGATTCAGAGTGACCACCATTTCCTCTTGTACACACAGACCTGGTTTGTAGACTCAAATTGCACAGGCATCCTCAATTTCAAGCATCTCCCTGTCCGTCTGCCTGCTGACGACGGTGAATGACAGACAGCATTAATAACAGATCCGTAGTCCACAAGGTGTTTTGTTATTGAAATTTTTGGCACTTCGACTTCAGCCATTTTCAACCACCTTGACAAATACTCCATCATGCCAGTAGACAATCGCCTTTCTCTACAACATATACACATATTCGATGAATTCATTGAATCCTGCTTTACTAACAGCTGTTGGTTGTCGCAAATTCTTTTTGGGAAATAAATGTTTCCCAATATTTGAATTTGTGGATTAGATTACTCCTCATTCACTCTTATTTTCTCCCTGTGTTAATAGTACTAGTTCTATTGTTTACAGGCACACTCACAGAATCAATAGAAGTCCTTGGTGGTGAGGCTGAAATATGGAGCACACATGCGGATGAGACCAATGTGATCTCACTGGCTTGGTGAGTACCGTTCGTGAATAATTTTCAAAAATTTCACTGAAATCATTGACTGTTTATTGGAAATGTTTCAGTTGAATTGAGCTGACATGGAGCCAGTGTTCTGTTGATAGTTAGTGAATGCAGAAGTTTTTAGTTCCACTCAGAATAAATTGCAATTGTCAGATAATTTGATGACCAACACTGATGAATGTGCTGATCACTAGAACCAGCGTGATCAGAAAATGAGATACTTGACCCTTACTTAGATTAAATATCACGTCGTACACATTTTATTGATGCATTCTATCCCGATAGAACGTAGTTTTCTTATCCGAAAGCTGTGATTTATCGGTAGTGTGAGGTGAGTGAATAATTGGATATAATTTCTAGTCTTGATGTTAGTTTCTTTGGAGAAATGTATTGGTGTCTTTTCCATGGAGCAGTAAATTTTCATCTTTTCAGTCACTCCTCTGCATTTCTCCTAATCGGAGAATAGCTGAGAAGTGATCATCAGTATGCGTTCATGAGGAACAAAACCGAGTCCCATATAAAATCGGTCACAGTAGAATTTCAGCCACTAGTCACTGTTACATTTCCGAGCTGTGGGAGTTTCGCCTTAATTAAGGGAGCATTTACTCATCTTTATGTGAAAAACTCGATCAGGAATTCAATGACAATTTTGTCTCTTTCCTGAAATAATTTCAAATATTGTTAGAGAGAACTGGCTTTTACAGGAGATGATGCAAGATGATTTTCAATGTCTGACAAAATGTGAACTTATTACAGTTTGATTTCCTCTGCTGTATTCACAAAGATTTTTGTATTCTCTGATCTCCGTAACAAATGTAGGCCCAGAGGTGCCGCCGTGGCTGAACGACTCTGGTCGAAGCACACTGTAAATGTTAGTGAATTTGGAGAGAGAGTGGAAGAACTTCGATGCAGGATGCGCCAGTGAGTCTTTATATTCTGACATTCATGCATACTCCGTTTTAGTAGTAGACGGTTAAATGATGTTTTATGTAATTTACGGGCCACCAGACGGCTGATTACGTCTGTCTACAATGGACGGATATGAGCTTCATGCAATTACGGGGTACGCAATGACTAACGTTGGAAATGATAAAATTTGATTAGGTAGGGGTGTGAAGGGAAGAAGTTCTCCTAATCAGACTGTTGGAAATTAACATTGTCAGTGGAAGTACAATGTAATTATTATTGTTGTATTCTAATGTTAACTTATATTGCCTGTAGACAGAAGTGTCAACACACTGTGATGTGAGTTTTATTCACTTCCGCTGTCAGAATAAGCTCTGGACTTTCACCTGTAATCGTGACAAGGCATACTAGTTTCGCTTCTAGTGGTGGATCTGATTTGACTTTTATTTCATTTAGCCTCAGCTGAAAGAGAAAATGTGGACAACTTAGGTGTCTATACTTCACCACTTGTGGTGTCATTCAGCGGAGTGTAAAATTCAATGACCTGTTTGAGCAGCATACAACAATCGGATGTTGACTAGGCAGTTCTAACACCTGTGAAGTGTACAACATCTGAGAGATCTTCACTGGTGATGTCTAATTACACCTGCTGTGCTGATGGGGATTGTTGTCTGCGAGTGATGCTACTACGGCTACTGATGAATTTAACGATGATGACTCTGTGAAGTGGTCAACGAATTCATCAGCCTCGATGAAAGACAACCAATTTACTACAACGACAAGTAGTTGTATTGTGCTTGCTGTATTAAAAACCCACTCACAACGTGTCATGGCTTACTTTGTCGCTGACTGTTCTACTCTCTGCTGATTGCTTACACCAGTTATTTGAAGTGTGAAACAACACAGCTTATACTGTATCTTTTATTTAAATTTATTTTGCGGCATAAATTAGGAACAACGTACCAGTTCATCCTCTCAGTGGTTCAGGTTTCTGTCAATACTGAATTTTGAAAAGACAGTCAAACTGAAAAATGTGTGTCGTAAGATTGTGATTCACTTTTTTTGTACTGTTTTCTATTGAGAATTTAAATTTGAATTACTTCTATCATACAGTACAATATATCAATTTTTGAAGCAAGTACTTCCTGAGTTTGCTGTCACATCGTCTCAGCTCAGCAGGGCGTCCTTGGAAAACACGACTGAAATGTATTTGCCAAAGTCAGTTATTCTTTGATAAATGATTTGTCTGTTGGTGTGAAGCTACTCAGCGTCATCTCACTCTGTTGTATATACTTTAGACTGCCTCACTTTGTTCAACAGTACTAAGGGACATTTGATAGAGCTGTAAGTGTGTGTACCTGCTAAGTGGTTAGTGAGGATAACAGACAACAGCTTCATCAAATCGTTATGAGACTATTTTCGCACATGTGCCATATAAAAATTTATAATTTCTGCCTTCGGGTAACAGATCCTGAATTCACTACCTGCTCATAAATGTTACAACAAATTGTTTGGCTGAAAATCATCTCCTAGCACTGCATTCAAACTCAGAAACCAGTCAACTGACAATTAATACGTAATTCTGCTTCATTTTCAGTCAGAATATCTTCACTCACTTGTATTGACATCCAACCATTGTTATAATGGACGATGACTGAAGGTGAAATGGTGATCTAGATTGTGGTAGAACTGGAGCTAGTGTCTTCATCAATACAGGTAGGGATATGAGATATCCTGAGGCATTTTCACGCAAACAGATATTCCAGCTGTGTGAGAAGTTGAGATAACACTCCTAAAACAGCCAACTGCAACATCCAACATGAATACAGCATTCTTCTATGCCCTACTTGAGAAAATTCAAGTCGTAGTTTACCGTCTCTGTTCTACTTATACAAGAATGCTGAGACGAAAACGCGGCGAGTTTCATTTGAAAGGTAAATTATATGCTCATGTAATGAATACTTGGCCCGTCCTTCACCAGCTAGGCTGCGATAGATACTGTCAAATTTTGAAAATGTATTCAGTTTTCATATGAAATATTTTCAGACTTATCTGTTACCTAGAAACAACAAAAATTAATTTCAGCGGCCTACTAGGATCTACCCGACGAGTATTTTCAGCATTCAGTAGGTAACTGGAACTGGCTTCTTATTTTTGATATTTGGAGGCGATAACATACACAATTCGTGCAGGATTTCTTTCCAAGGATAGCTGTACCAAAAAAAAATATAAATGCGATTCCACAGTGAACAAGTTTTACACGTATATCAATAAATGCGATTAGTTATAGTTTCAGGTCTCAAAAATTATGTTTGTTTCTTGTTTGATAAATCCGCATCCAAGAGTTGCTTCTCATGAAGGAAATAAGAGAAAATTCACCCAGGAAACTTCTCCTTATCGTCGAAATCTTATTTATATTGACCAAAAAGTGCCAAATAGCACATTATTGAGTAATATCTAGGTGACAATTGAAAACAAAGTGTCAGGTAAAGCAAGTTCAGCAAAACGGTTCCGACAGTTCAGAACGGTGAAGATATCATCCACTCAGGAAGTGGGCTACCATTACACTTGACTGCCGGATTAAGTACAGTTGTGGCGTCCACATACCTTCAGGTAGAATGAATCAACTTCCTAATATCCACGATCCCAGGTTCCCGTGAACAGAAGGATGCTGGTGTGAGGTGTAGGATTAAGGGGTGAAATTGTGTTGCCACACGGCGGGCTTCTCTGGTCAAAACAAAGGTGAAAATGTGTGGCGCAAAGACAATCCGACTTGCGAATGACTGGAAAATGTGGACTGAAGCTAGCATTATTCGTGATTACCTCTGACTAGCGATCTAGAGAATAACGGAAGCCTGAGAAACCAACATTGTTTTGTCTAAACGCCAGAACTGAAGAACCGAAGGTTGAACTATTTGAGTTTCGCAGCCAAGTTATATCGCGACATTGCTCAAGTGAAGATTGGACCAACTTTTGAATTAGACGTATCACTTTTCAAAGAACCCTATTTCACAATTTTCATTTTAGTGCCTGATATATGTGTTACATGTAATATTGGTATCAGAATCATACTAAAATCTAGTAATGTCACCAGCCATTCCATCCGAGGACATTACACAGGATGATTCAGTACTGGAGAGGCTCCAGTGTACAAGGTTATTTTCATATTTGGTATCGATCAACAGACTTCATGATGTGGACACATGAGAACAGGTCGTTTCTCTAGATTAACATTATATCTTGCCAAGTATCCTGAGTTTGAATGAATTTCTGATGGGTAGAGACACAAGCTGACTGTAAACCAGATGTCAAGTATTGGTGAAAAGCACTACTAGCTACCTAGAATAGGAATCCAAAATTACTAGAGCTAAGCATGAGTTTAAGTAAAGAGGACTGCAGTTTTTATGAATGCACAGCCATCTCTATGCAATATCTGTCATCCTCCAGTGACCAGCGTGCTAGGCTTACCTGTGACTTCGTCCACACAGCTCGTAAGTAAGCAGAATTTAGATCGCCTAATACAGCAGATATTAATGTCTGAGGAATCACAAATCTGTCATTTAGACATGAGAATTCTCTAGGATGCATTGAAGTCTCATCTTTTCATCCGAAGAAGTTTGGAGACTTTTGTGGATAGTGATTAATTCATTCGACACACAGAGAAATTGCGCAATAATTTTTTACGAGCTGGTAGAAACCAAGTTGATTCTTTTATGCTCGCTTCTCGGATTACCCAATAGAGGTTCTTAGTCTTTTGTAAACTTCTACCTAGTATGTCCCACTCAACTGGCGTGGTTTTGTTAACTTCAAGATGTGTGGATCGCGAATTGGCTATATGTGGCTTACAGTATTAGGTGTGTATCGTGTATACTTAAAAAGTGCCACATAAAAAGAGATGGATGATGAAATGTAACAACTGAAATAAAATAAATAAAAATACTTTTAAAATGTAAAACAAAATAAGTTAATGAATCGATAGAGTCGTCAGAAGAGTGAGACAAGGGAGAATGAGAAGTGGAAAAGATGAGTTGAGAGGTGAACCCATTAGTTGCGTAGTGTGTGACTTTTGAGGTAATATGAACTGGACGCAACCCTTGAGTTTCTTCGTGAATATCCAGCCTCCGCTTACAGCTTTACACGAAAGGTTCAGTAGCCACAGCTTCTGCACACTGTTGCAGAGCACATGACCGAGTGGCATCACAAACTGGGGAATTTCCAGAGGTGAGATTTTCTATCTCCGTCTGTAAAATCGCGAGTTTACTGTGCACTGTAACCAATAGGTTTTCACTCAGTATTTATAACAATCTACAAGAATCTCACCTAATATCGTTTGGGAACGATTCATTGTGTTCGAAGCGTCATCCGGTGGTTAATAATGTTCCACTGTATGATACATCCAGCAAACAAATAAAAATGAAATTTTTAACAAAGAGGGAAATGTACAGCGAATACCATCCAACCACTTGAAGATAACTAGGCCAGATGAAATAGAGTGTTAGTACAATAAGTGACAATCATTCCAGTAGAAATGAACAACTATGGTCACGATGTAACAAATATAGCTTCATGCTACTTATAAAGTTAAACAGTAGTGAGTAGTAGGAATGCAAGAAATTAACAGGTGAGCCATGTAAATCAAGGTTTCCATCCTCTCCAATATAGAGTCAGATCTTCTCACAATGTAATGCTTTAGACTCCGATATACCTCCTTTGGGTAGGCGCTTTTCAGCGTCCTATGTTTTTGAAATTTCGGTGATTTTCTTGCTGTTTCTAAGATTCTGTGTCTCACCAGGGCCGAGTTTAGTTTGATGAAACATTGTGTTTTTGAAAATGTCTCTCTGCTGAAGAACAGACCTCGTCATACACATAAGTTCGGGATAATTATTACTAAGCAATGATTACTCTTGTGCGTCGGTGGCATAGAGGTTAGGACGTTCGTCGACCATGCACATGGTCCGGGGTTCGATCCCCGGCCGGCACACCCCTTTACCTCGCTAAGCCAGAAATAATGCTGGTGAAGAGGAAAGGTTGAGCAGGAGGCAAGCAACCCCATCCCGTAAAATAAACACACCTAAAGAAACTTCAAGTCACTAGCTTAAACCCCTATGATCCACCAGGGGAACGTGAAGGAAAAAAAATGACAAACACATATCACTTCTCTCCTAATGCAATCATTAAGAAGGGTATATTTTAACTCACTCTTATGAGCAGTTTCAGGTATATTAAGCATGAAAATGTTTCTTTTTCTCGGTGAACGTCGATGAAATTCTGCGTCGACGAAACCATCTAGACCGGCGAAAGGCAGTGTAAATTTCTTAGAATCAGCATTGACGTTTTGAGGCTTTCCAATGACACATTTCAACCCGAAAGTGAAATGAACTCATTTTCACCGAATAAATGACTTCCTTACTTACTACAGGATGTGAGATACTTTAACGAGAAAATGCAGCACATAGCTCATTCCCTTCATCCGTCAGGTTAAGTTAACACTATGGACTAGTTACACGATATCCGCTCCTAATACAATTAGTTTGCCTGGGAAGGTCTATAAGTGACACTACTATAGATGGAGAGTCGTGTTGTTGTGTTGATCAGTTTAGAGCTACTTGCATCAAGCAGCAACTGATAGCACAACAAGAGATCTATACCAATAGGCCACTATGAAAATTCAGCGGAAAGAACATCTTGGTTTGATGTTACGGTCTAAGAAGCTTCTGCTATATGTCATGATGAGCGAAGTGTTGGCGGCGAATAGTTGTAGAGATGCTGGCCACAAACGCTCTTCTGTTGTAGTTCGGGATGACGCTAGTCGCCGCTCTGGTGTAAAGCAAATGAGTATCCCGAAGTTACAGTCTGTGACAAAGAAGAGGCTACAGGTGAGCAGTTGAACGTTCACGTTAATGGCGATTACGTGACGGCGCACGTGCTGATCAAATTGTAATTCTATGCATTGTTTTTGTTTAGCGAAGAAATTTCTTTTCAACGACTTCATTTTCAAGCTGTACAGTCGTATTTATATTACAGAAAAGGTCATTAAGTGGCACTAAATAATTGTTCAGTCAATATACATATATGTGATAAGAATAACGATAATTAAAATGTTATAAGGGGTAGAGTTGAAGTGGATAAATTACAGAATTATTAAAGATTGTTTTATAAGTGAATTGAAATCAAAAAATGTTTTTAAAATGTCAAGTGTTGTCTAAAAATTTTAAAAAATAAGAGTACGATTACGATATGAATGAAGATGTGAAGTGAAGTGGAAAGAATTCAAGTGGTAAAATAAAATAAAGTAAAAACTAGAAGGAACATTACTATGACCAAGGTAAAAAAGGGGTTTGACAAAACGTTTTTGAACACATAATTTAGGTTTCTGTTCATGTATAGCTAAAGCTTCGGCTATGCATAAGTGAAGAAAACGTAAACTTTTGGATCGATTCGATTTTGCCATGTAGATAACTTTGAAAGATGAATCACGTGGGGCTAAATGACCTCACTCTAACAGGTGATCACAGACGCTGACCTCTTCGCTAGTGTTGACTTGTGTCTCGGCTTTGTCCTTTATGCTTGCAGTGAAGATGTCCTTTGTGTCCTGGTCCTTCAATTTTTGAGTGTTGAACTTGGCTTGTGGTCTATCTGCAGCTATTGTTTCTCTGAAAGCTTTTTATTTTATTTGGATTGTCTCTTGTAACAGGTAGTGGTCTGAGCCAACGTCTGCTCCTCTTCTTACTTTCGTGTCCAGTAGGCTGCTCCTCCACTTCCTTGAGATTGAGATGAAGTCGATTCGGTTGTTGGTTCGCCCATCTGGTGACACCCATGTAGCCTTATGGATATCATTGTGTTTGTATACGCTGCTACCAATCACTAGTTCATTGAAGGCGCAGAAGTCGGCGAAGAGTTCTCCGTTTTCATTCATTTCTCCGAGAGCTTCTCTACCGAAGATGAGTTCCCTTCTTGTGTTGTCTGGTCCAAGTTTGGCGTTCATGTCTCCCATTAGTACTTTAATGTCTCCGACTGGAGTATTATCCATTGTTGCCTGTAGTTGTCTGTAGAATTCTTCTTTATTTCGAGGTCTGCGTTGTTTGTAGGTGCATAGCATTGTATAACTGACACTTTTCTTCCTTTGGAGCTGAATCTGGTGGTCATTATCCTGGGTGAGATCGCCTCCCATTGTATCAGGGCCTTCGTTGCCATTGGTGACATCATGATAGCCACGCCCTCGGTGTGTATGTCGTTATCCTCTGGGGGACTGGAGTAGATCACTGACTCACCCGTTGACAATTTGGTGAGTCTATTCCCGTTCCATCTGCTTTCACATATCCCCATTACATGAATTCTGTATCTTTTCATTTCGTTTGCGATCTGGGCAGCTTTGCCAATCTTGTACATGGTGCAGACATTCCATGTCCCCACACAGACTTTTTCTTTTGGCGCAAGGAGATTCATCGTGCTGAAGTTTCTGTAGCAGCTTTGTTTACAGGGTGGGGTTGCTAGCCTCACGCCTGATAAGGGAAGAGAGAAAAGGTAAGTGTTGCGTGACCGCAGAGCCCAGGGGACAACTGCTTGAGGCCGGTCACACGCGGCCTGCTTTTGTTTGTTCTTTCTTGTTTGGTGTGTCTCAGTAGCACATTTATCACTTCTGCCCTGTGACACAGCAGCAGGAAGCGTGGTCGTTGTTAATCCCGGCCCCGACCTATCCGGCATGATATTTTGTGAGTTCGTTTGAATCATAGTATTGGATTAGGCAGCTGCTCTTTGTCTAACCGCTATCCAAACAACATTTCTGGCATGGTAGGACCTACAGGAACATACGTTCCTGCCAGTGTAGCTCGTTGGGTCATTGCGATATGCAAGCCCGACCACCACGTTAAGGTAGCAGATATCGGTCGGGAATGACCAACTGCACAATTTATATTCACCATCTTATTATCCTATAGACAAAACACCATGGTTGGTTTATATTTGAATTTTATTTGTAATTTTATATATATTAGAAATAAGCCTGATGATATATATATATATATATTTATATAATAATCACTTTATTCCACAACAATAACAATTTACAGCATAGAATTTTCAGCGTTTCTTTTACATATTGCAATGGTTTAGATCTGCTTAGAATTATATAAATGTATAAAATGTTAAAATACTGATAGGTAATAGGAAAAAATAAAAACCCCAACAAAATCACACCATTTCTAGGTCATAGTGAATAATAAATAAATAATATAACAAATCACACATGCAATAATATGCATCATTACATTTTATAGTTTAGTTAATGATTTAAAAGTTGTAAAAGTTCTTTTCTGATATTTGTCTCTTCACACAATACTCCTGCCAAATATGGTCCGGTCGAAATTTTATATTTTGTAGATACAAGGAAACAATTGTGAATAAAGAGGATGTTCACTATCAGACAAGATAACTTTAGCTAAGTGTTTGCAAGAATTCACATGCCTATTGACAACAGTGTCAGTTAGTTGAGTCAGAGGGATAGCACTGACCCTACTTACAGCCTTCAATTTTCTTCGTAGTATTATATGGTCTTTCTTGAGTAGCCCAGGGAGGAATAATGGAGAACATTAAAGAATGATGGGCAAAACACATGAATTAATAAATTGTATGAGAAGAGGTTGGGTTATACCTGAGTGCCTCAACTTCTTTATGTAATAAGTCAGACGGAAAACTTTCTTAGAAACTATAAGAATATGAGACGACCAGCAAAGGTTTGAAGAGAAACTAATGCCAAGATAAGAAACACTTGACTTACTCTCTATCATGGTACCATCAATATTACAACAATCATGAGATTGGATCAATCCATGCATGTCTTTTTCACTTCTCAAGCTGAAATCAACAGTATTACATTTAGTTGGATTTAGTTTAAGACCATTTGAGCCAGATCAATCGTTAACTCCAGCTAAGAAGCCATTCTTCATATAGGAACAATCCCATGTGGAAACTACAGGGACAGAAACGGTCAGATTATCAGCATACTTAATGAAGTTAACTTTGGGTTAGTTTGGAAGGTCATGCAAAAAGAAAGAGAAAAGAAATTTAGAAAATACTGCACCTTGAGGCACACCACTTTCAGTTAGCTGAGAAGTGGGGCGCTTTCAAGCCAAAAAAGTATGCTGTTTCCTATCCTTAAAATAAGAAGACAGACATCTAGTTGCCCAGGTCTCTGTCTGTGCTGAAATCATCTTTCCTAATAAAAGTGTCCTGAGAACAGAGTCGAAAGATGCAATATAGTCTAAAAAAGCTGTTCGGACGAACTTAGCACCCTAATCAAGGCAGGAAACAATATTGTGGTGTAGTACAATGGCTGCATCTAATGTACTTCTTCCACACTTATAAGCAAACTGCTTAGGGTCACTAAAAAAGCTTTTAAAGAAGGTTTAAGAATATTCAAAAGAAGTTTCTCCATAGTTTTCAAAAAAGGAGATGTTACAGCGACCGGTCTAAACTTTATACCTGCTGCAGAAGATGATTTCTGTACAGGTACAACCTTGATTTCTTTCCAGTCAGCAGGTACCGTCTCCTTGTTAAATGATGCATTAAAGATTTGGGTAAGAGGATGACACATGATGTCTGCACACTTCTGAAGAAGAATGCCTGATACACCATCTGGACCAAGGCTGTGTGTTGGATTTAACGATTTCAAACATAATAGTACATCCTTTTCTTTAAAACCCGGAAAATGATCATTATCTTGACTAGGTACATCAGGTACAACCATATTCATTTGTTTCATGATAAATGATTTGTTTAAAGCATTAACATCAGAATAAGCATCAACAGACATTTGTTTTTTACTTGTAAGTTTATTGAAGAGTTTCCAAATGTTTGAAGGATTTTTACATGATAAAAATTTTTCACTATATAGTCTGTTCAACCTTTCTATTTCAATTTTTATAAGGGTGTTTATTTTACGGACACCAGTATTATCACAATTCTTATACAACTTCTCTTTTTGTCTTCTAAGTTTTTTCAGCTGCAAAGAAGAGATTCTGTCAAATCTCGAAAACAGTGTTTCATATGGACAGCAAATATCCAAACAAAACTTCAGGTAATCGGTTATATTAGAGACAGTAGCATCCAACTTATCGTCAGTAAATAGTTCCCAGTTGGTATCATACAACATGCTTTTTAGTGCTAGAATGTTGTCATGGGAATATGAACGTTCATGTTTCTTTGTTAAATGACTAAACAATTTTTGTTGTAACTTGCCGTACACTTTCGGTAAAATACGAATAATGCAGAGGTCAGAGTTAAGCAAAGGAGCTCCCCTTCGGGTTTCATATACATCACGGTCGTTTATGAAAACCAGATCTAGTGATTTGTCCAGACGTGTATTAAACTTGACTAGATTCTCATGACCAAGTGAAGTAAGAAAGCTGTGATCACATGAATTAAAATCACCACAGACTATAGACAATGAGTTTCCGAATGCAGGAGCAGCGAATTCAGTAAATTCATCTGCAAACATAACTATATTAGAAAGGCTATAATTGGGTGTTATGTAAACATTTGTTATGTATATATAAGAATATTTACTCAAGTGTTTTGGGTGACACCTGACGGTTAGGCAATCTATATTGTCATTAAAATAATTGAAGCAAACGTGATTTGATGTAGAGCAACTTGTGTTTATAAAAGTGGCTAGTGAAACTAGATTATCATCATAATGCTGGTGCAGCCAAGTCACTTGTATTGCTAAAACGCCAGCATTTCGAAAAACATTAGAATACATTAGGGATTGAAGATAATCCATTTTGTTGTGCTGACGACTTCAGGAACAGTCATTTGGTTAATTAGTGTACGTTTCAGTGCACGCTGCCATCCACAGTGATGCTTTTTTCTCAATTTTTGTGGATGACACAACGCAGTAGGTTGTAATGATTTTAAAAGTGCGCGATTATATATAATACGATTAGGACACATTATTGATAAATTAAAACAAAATTAACAGAGCAAACCAAAGCAATTTTGCAAAATGTTGTAAGGTGGAATTTTTGGTAGCCCTATGTTCAAGCAGGCCGCCTCAGGTTATTTTGGTTAGTGCATCACAGTTCATAATAATCAAGTATTCAGAAGTTGCATTTTCAATAGAAATGGTTTTCAGTATTATGATCTCGGTATATCGATGCCATCCTTCGGTGGCGACGTCAACTCCTCATTTGTCACAGGCTTCATTCGCCCAGTGCTTCATGAAATCACTCGTTCTTTTTCACTGTCGGCGGAAATCTCTGATTTGATGATATAGTAAATCTCACCGCTTTCTGAGCAACGGAAAACATAAATGCTACGGTT
>OX235276.1:10152911-10232911 GCA_944472155.2 Trichobilharzia szidati
ACATTTTTACCGTAAATTACACAATTTCCGTAATTTTTGGCCTACCCCTGAATTTGTGACCCCATAACTTATTCCCCTCTTGACCTCTGAACCGTTACTCAGCTCTTTTTATACTCTGTTTAGTATCCTCTTACAATACCTGGAAAACCTGGGTCGGCGCCTTGTAACCTGCTTGATTGAGAGACCCTCCAATTTGCGATTTTCGCTACTTTTCACCTGTTATTTTATGCTTTCTCTCGACTTTGTCATTATATAACTCTGCTCTTATAAAGCCTTTGTGCAGTCCTTTAGCCTTTCTCAAACCTGCTCAATCTACTCTTTAAAAACAATGAAAATCCGAAACGTACACTTGTAACCTATTCGACTGAACAATCGTCCTTTCCACAATTTTCGCGAATTTTTCACCCAAATTTCTTGCAAGTTTCCAACTTTTAGTTGCACTTTCTGCTCGTTCTTCCAGACTCATCCATAGTTCCTCCATTCCTCTCATAGTGCTCACAGTGCTCTATAGAAAGCAGTAAGCAGCTTACCCCCAACTAATTTCTACCTCCCAATAATTGCCCCTAAATTCCCATTCCAAACCAATTTTTCTCCGAGAACCTGTAACTCTTACTCATTTTCTAGTGTTGCAGATTAGCAGCTTTTCTTGCATTGACCGACAACTTGCTAAAGACGCCTGCCATAGACCCTACTGAAATTTTATTGATCTGAATCCATTGGACTAATCAGGCCTTCTGATTGGTCCAGCAGCCCTCACTCTTACAGTAATTTTTAAGCCTTTTCCTTATTTCGCCACCTTCCTGCCCCATCCTTCCTATCCACTTTCTCACCATTCCTCTCTCCGTCGATAGTACTCTTCCTCCTCTATCCATTGATCACCCACATTCCCTCATTGCTCCATCCCCTGCCGTTTCCTGAGCCCCTGAACTTCACTTTTTGCCCATTTTCCGCTCTGCTTGCTGCTAAGGCGGCTCCTGCTCTTGACATAAATATTTTCCTGTACATATTCCACCCCATCTTTCTACTATACACTGGGCTTTTTTGACCCAGTTTCCCTCATCACATAGCAACTCCTCTTTCCCCGCCACCCCTCTTCCTATTTCTGCTTTGCTTCTGGCTTTCCTGTACAAATTACACATCTTTCTAGTTAATAATAATAATAATTTATATTTTCATATAAACATAAATTTACATGAAAATGCATGCCATTTTTACAGGCACGATCAAGTATGATATAATGACAAATAGTAGATTGTCTACAAGTTAATAATGTTTGAACAGCTAATTATTTGATATATATATAAATACACTCATTGTCTGACCCATGTCGTATCATTATTGAATTAAACAGCAGTCCTCCAGGTTGCGCAGAAAAATCGACTTCGTTTCGTTTTCAACCCGTAGTTGTAGTAAGATTATCACTTTTTTTAAAAGTTCAAATTGTTGAATTATATAGTACAAGCAATCGGAACAGATTCTTATAATTGTTAATTTGTAAATCTTCCACGAAGGTTTTCATCAAAGTTGAGCGACAACCACGTGCTTGAACGCTATTTCAGGAAGAGGAGAAAATCCTGCACAGCTACAAAGTGGTATAAAATGCAATCATGAATAATACATTATTGGAAGCATATTTACAAGAAAAATACAAGAATAAGCTATACAGTACTTGATATGATAGTGCACATTTGCAATATATGATGCTAACCATATTGGTCTTACCGTAGAAAACTATGACGTTTTCTATGAAAATAAAGTTATTCTCAAACATGAGTGCTGTTGTTATGTTTTTTTTTACCATCAGAGCAACCGAACTTTATGCGAGAGAAGAGTGTGAATGAGAAAAAAGAAAAACAAAAGAGTAAATTTCAGCTTTACTAAAGGCCTAGGAAGTTGAGATAAGGTAGAGTATAATAGTAATTAGGTAGAGGGATTATCGTGAAGTATATAAGTGACATTTTAGAGAGAAGTGGCTAGAAGGATTAGAACCATTTGAATATGGTGACCTGTAGGATGTCTGGTGAACTTGTGTATGGCCCATGGGATAGCATCTTGACAAGAAACTGAGCAGGCTTGTAGATGTTAGGAGCGAAAGCATAATTTTTTTTACAAGCTAAAACTGTACAGTCATTATTGTTTTAGTTTGTTTTTTAAAATTTTTTTATTAAGTCAATTTTTTTTATTATACTTTCAGTATCTAAACTCATGTTTAATTCTCGAGCTGCCAAAATAATGCATGTTGCTGTCCTACAGATCGGAGCGATTCACATTTGTGACCACTACCAAATCTTCTGATCAGCATGCGCCACCCTCCCTCCTTTTTTGACATTAAGCTCTGAGACCTTTTACAATGACTGCAGTTGTAATATTGGATTGCTTTGACTCCGTCCCAATCATACAGTATGCTGCACATTAACAGCTTTCATGACAAGTGCTTCCCATTAGGTCACATGGCACAATAATACCAGAGGACATTGTTAGCAGTATTATCATCATACTAGTGAACAAGTGGGTTACTACAAAAGACTAAGAAATTAGGTTTCCCTTAAGAGTTATGAAGGATAAAAATAGCTAATATTAGAGCAACTAAGTTATATTCTATTTAGCAGTGATATGAGTAGTGGAACAATTAGTGGTAAAGTTATGTGAAGTGGTCCTGAGTAAGGCAACTGGTTAGCAGAACTTGTTATGCTAAATTTTCACGACCGATTTTATATGGTGTGAGTTACACATTGCAAAGTGACTCATCAATTACGTAATGGAAAAATACTACATAATTTCAACAATATGAATTTTTTTAGAAAATTACATGAAAATGGGTAACTGTTGACTGAAGATAGTCATTTCAACTCAAAAATAGTACTACTAATATTAATAATATATTTGTAGCAGACGCCTAGGAAATTGTGTTTAAGAAGTATGAAGTATAGAAGTAGCTAGTATTACAGCAACTAAGTTGAAGTCTATTTAGCAGAGTAAAAAGTGTAGTGGAACAATTAGTGATAAAATTATGTATACATAATTTTATAATGATCCTGAAGAAAACAGCCGGTTAACAGAGCTAGTTATGCTAAATTTTTCATGACCGATTTTCATACGGTGCGCATTAGATATTGCAAAGTAACCCTTCAACTTATATAATGTTAAAAATACTGCGAAATATTATAAAGATTATGCGTTTTAGGAAGGTGTATGAGAAAAGGTGGTTATTGGCTGAGTAAAGTCATTCAGACACAAAAAATAGCATTGTATTATTAACTGTATATACATATGTAAAATATTAAAAGGTGTGGTTGCTAATATAGTTGTTTCTAGAAGTACTTATATTAACATAACTTATTGAAGTCTATACAGAAAGGAAAATCAGTAAATTAGTTAAACGTTCGCTGCGTAAGTAGTAGAGTCGAGTTATAAGTAACTGACTGAGATGAAGACTGGACCGGCTTTTACTTACCATTTTACCAACATTTGTGGTCTTTTAGACAAGCTAGGGTGGACATGTTAATGTGTCTCTCTAGGCTCCGTTTGAACCCATTGGGGGTTTTCACAACATCTAATTTCAGATGGTAGTTGGTTCCAAAGAGTGCAATATTTAATGGTGAAAAAGTTTGCCCTAATGGATTTTTTGTAGGTAGCCACCTTGACAAGGTAGTTGTGGTTTCGCAGCTGATATGATTTAATATTTTCCCACGTTATGGATGAGTTACTATAACAGTGTTTTCTTATGACTTTGAAGAGTAGAAATAAGTTGCATTTCACTCTCCTTAACCACAGAGGTTCTAAATTCAGACGCATGCACCTGTCAACATATTCCACTGGTTGGTCAAACCCTATTATGCGTTTCGTTAGGAATCTCTGAACACTTTCGATTTTTTTTCGGTCTGCAGACCTTAGGTTACTATACAGGAGAGCACAATATTCAAGTTTGGAGCGGATACATGTTCTATATATAGCTAATCTTGCTTCTTGGGTGTAGAAGTTACGCAGCACAAAGCCAATAAGTCGTCTACAGTCGGATACAACCTTATTTGCATGATCAGAAAAGGTTAGATCTGAGTATGTTATCCCGAGATCTGTGACAGTGTTCAGTTTCGAGAGGAGCTATTTCTTTTATTTTTGTAAAAGTCACGGTGAGGGGTCTATGAACGATCCGTGACACAACTCTGCTCCGCAGTTGTTGTCCCTCTTCGACACGAGACTGTATACTTTACACTCTCCTGTTAAGATCAGCTATGCTTCCTCCGTACCCGTCTACCTCCGTGGCCTCTGCTACGGATCATGCTGATACTCCTCGTCTGGATTCCTCCTTTTCCTCTTCTCCTCCTTCTACACCTGTAAATCATGTATCACCCTCTTCGTCTGCTCCCCTCCAATCCAATTCCCCCGTCGTAGCTGGCTCTTCCACCTCCTCAACAGCCTCAACGCGATCTACTGGCTCAAGCAGCTCCAGTTCTATATTAATATCTCGCTATAACTGTCCCCACTGTCAACGTGACTTCTCCACTTCAATGGGTCTTACACAACATCTTCGCCACGCTCATCCTATCGAATACAATGAGATCCTGTTAGGTAGAATCACGTGTGTTAATAGACCTCCGCGAAACTGGACAGCGCAAGAGGAACTATCTCTTATAACTATCGCCAACGTCAATGCCAATCGCTTCGCCCTCAAGTCCCAGTTATATATATTCCTGCACAGTCTGCTCCCACATCGCTCCATTGAAGCCATCAAGAGCCGTCTCAAAATTCTACGTTGGTACGTCTCTTCCTCCTCGTCATCTCCCGCATACAGTTCCATCTCATCCTCCACCTCTTCATCGTCAGAATCATCACCCTCTTTGGCTACCTCCTCTTCTCAATCTTCTCGTCCACCTGCCCGCAATTGGTCTCCAGACGATGAACAACTTCTTCTCACCTCTGCCCGTCATCTCGACGTTCCGTCCCTGACCAACACTCGACTACACCGTATCCTGGCCGATCTATTTATGGATTGGACTACTGAAGCCATTCGGCGGCGGCTAACTAGACTTGGTTGGCACCGATCATTTTTACCTGCATCACCGGTCATCCAGCTCAACTGTCTTCCTTTGATCTGCTCCAATCTGCTTTGTGATGGTGAACCTTATGATAATGATGCTATTAATGCCTCTTGTTCCAATGATCCCCTCTCTCCTGATGATGTATCAGGAAATATTCAGTCCTCTGACTCTACAACAACTTCATCTTCCTCACCACCCCGCCTGAGTCAACAACAAATTCATGCCACGATCCAATTGCATCCCAATTCATCAGATTCAGAAGCCTACGACGATTCTGACTCCTCTTCGTCATCGATGTCATCGCAACGTAATGTCTTCGTCCCCTTTAATCAGATACCCATTCATTCCTCACGTCGATTACAGCAAGCAACGCCGACAATCATTATCTCTTCTGACTCGGAAGAAGCGACGGAGTCAGACGACGCCGATAACTTATGCTTTGGCTCGATAAAATTCCTCTACACGAAGCAAAACAACGTCAATATGATCGAGCCACCTGAGCACTCCACTGCCTCTATCTCTACGATCCAACATCATCTCAATGTCTGTATTCGGACAGTGACTGCAACCATCCAGCATGACGAACGACCGCCTGACGAGAGCCAAATCAATCTTGTTGATCTTGACGACATGCAATTCGATGACTCAGCTTCTCAACCAACAACAGTCCTCGCACTGCCGCCTATCCACAACGTCTACTTTGATGCCATCTGTTTGCTCGACTTTGACCACATACAAGTCAACCTACTAGCTGCAATCTTTCAACAACTTACCAAAAGGAATGATCGATTAAAGACCGATATGATTTTACAAGCGGCTAAAAGTTTCTCTATCAAAGAAACGTCATCAGATGACTTTTGTCACCTACTGGACAGCCACTGTAAAGATGTCTTCCCTGTCCTTTGGAAGCCATCCAAAATGCAATACCCCAATGGTCTTCCGCCCAACCTTAACAGCAAGAAGAAACGACGTGTTATATATGCACACATCCAGACCCTCTATCATTGATCACCCAAAGATGCCGCCAACACTGTATTGGACGGTCGTCGGCGTAATCCCTTCGTCTGCAGCCCATCAGCTATTGGTGGCTTTCATGAGTTTTGGCAAGAAACCTTCACGAGATCGGAATTACCAGACATCCGCCCCATCACAGATGCAATCTCTATTAACAATGATCTCATCTCTCCAATCACTCCAGTTGAAGTAAGATGGGCGCTCAATGACATGATCAAATCAGCTACTGGTGCTGACCGCATATCCGCGAAGGATCTTCGAAAAATTGACCCCTCGTGCATTGCTGGATACCTCAATGTCCTTCTATTGATGAACCACCTTCCTGCACCACTCAACATCTCTAGAGTTACTTTCGTTCCCAAAACCACACAACCTGACTCGCCCACTGACTTCCGACCGATCTCAATTGCACCAGTTATCACCAGGTGCCTCCACAAAATCCTTACCAAGAGATGGGCTCCGTCGTTTCCAACTGAAAAATTGCAATTCGCATTCCTCCAACGTGACGGCTGTTTTGAAGCCACCAATCTTCTACATTGCATCCTTCGCGAGGCACACACCAACCACCAAGGCTGTGCTATCGCTATATTAGACGTCTCGAAAGCTTTCGACAGTGTCCTCCATGAGACAATACTCCGATCCGCTGAAAGATACGGTGCCCCTCATCTTCTTCGTCGATATCTGGCCAACTATTACGAAAAGTCGACTTCCAATTTTAGCAACATTAACTGCCATCCAACACGCGGTGTAAAACAAGGCGACCCGCTGTCGCCACTGCTGTTTATCATGACTATGGACGAGGCATTGACGGCCATCGAAAACCTCAACCCAATCTACATTGGTGATCAACCCCTCTCCACTATATGGCCTACGCTGATGACATTATCATATTTGCTCCTGATGCATCATCCCTCCAAATGAAACTTGACGCACTTACAACATCGCTCAGAGCAGCGGGACTCTGCATCAATCCCACCAAGAGCAGATCCCTTCACTTAATCGTCACACTGGCACCCACCATATTTACACTTGACTGTTTACAGATCCCTGCAATTTCAGTCTCGGATGAATTCGAATATCATCCGAGACTGAAAAGTGTAAATATGGTGGGTGCCAGTGTGACGATTAAGTGAAGGGATCTGCTCTTGGTGGGATTGATGCAGAGTCCCGCTGCTCTGAGCGATGTTGTAAGTGCGTCAAGTTTCATTTGGAGGGATGATGCATCAGGAGCAAATATGATAATGTCATCAGCGTAGGCCATATAGTGGAGAGGGGTTGATCACCAATGTAGATTGGGTTGAGGTTTTCGATGGCCGTCAATGCCTCGTCCATAGTCATGATAAACAGCAGTGGCGACAGCGGGTCGCCTTGTTTTACACCGCGTGTTGGATGGCAGTTAATGTTGCTAAAATTGGAAGTCGACTTTTCGTAATAGTTGGCCAGATATCGACGAAGAAGATGAGGGGCACCGTATCTTTCAGCGGATCGGAGTATTGTCTCATGGAGGACACTGTCGAAAGCTTTCGAGACGTCTAATATAGCGATAGCACAGCCTTGGTGGTTGGTGTGTGCCTCGTGAAGGATGCAATGTAGAAGATTGGTGGCTTCAAAACAGCCGTCACGTTGGAGGAATGCGAATTGCAATTTTTCAGTTGGAAACGACGGAGCCCATCTCTTGGTAAGGATTTTGTGGAGGCACCTGGTGATAACTGGTGCAATTGAGATCGGTCGGAAGTCAGTGGGCGAGTCAGGTTGTGTGGTTTTGGGAACGAAAGTAACTCTAGAGATGTTGAGTGGTGCAGGAAGGTGGTTCATCAATAGAAGGACATTGAGGTATCCAGCAATGCACGAGGGGTCAATTTTTCGAAGATCCTTCGCGGATATGCGGTCAGCACCAGTAGCTGATTTGATCATGTCATTGAGCGCCCATCTTACTTCAACTGGAGTGATTGGAGAGATGAGATCATTGTTAATAGAGATTGCATCTGTGATGGGGCGGATGTCTGGTAATTCCGATCTCGTGAAGGTTTCTTGCCAAAACTCATGAAAGCCACCAATAGCTGATGGGCTGCAGACGAAGGGATTACGCCGACGACCGTCCAATACAGTGTTGGCGGCATCTTTGGGTGATCAATGATAGAGGGTCTGGATGTGTGCATATATAACACGTCGTTTCTTCTTGCTGTTAAGGTTGGGCGGAAGACCATTGGGGTATTGCATTTTGGATGGCTTCCAAAGGACAGGGAAGACATCTTTACAGTGGCTGTCCAGTAGGTGACAAAAGTCATCTGATGACGTTTCTTTGATAGAGAAACTTTTAGCCGCTTGTAAAATCATATCGGTCTTTAATCGATCATTCCTTTTGGTAAGTTGTTGAAAGATTGCAGCTAGTAGGTTGACTTGTATGTGGTCAAAGTCGAGCAAACAGATGGCATCAAAGTAGACGTTGTGGATAGGCGGCAGTGCGAGGACTGTTGTTGGTTGAGAAGCTGAGTCATCGAATTGCATGTCGTCAAGATCAACAAGATTGATTTGGCTCTCGTCAGGCGGTCGTTCGTCATGCTGGATGGTTGCAGTCACTGTCCGAATACAGACATTGAGATGATGTTGGATCGTAGAGATAGAGGCAGTGGAGTGCTCAGGTGGCTCGATCATATTGACGTTGTTTTGCTTCGTGTAGAGGAATTTTATCGAGCCAAAGCATAAGTTATCGGCGTCGTCTGACTCCGTCGCTTCTTCCGAGTCAGAAGAGATAATGATTGTCGGCGTTGCTTGCTGTAATCGACGTGAGGAATGAATGGGTATCTGATTAAAGGGGACGAAGACATTACGTTGCGATGACATCGATGACGAAGAGGAGTCAGAATCGTCGTAGGCTTCTGAATCTGATGAATTGGGAGGCAATTGGATCGTGGCATGAATTTGTTGTTGACTCAGGCGGGGTGGTGAGGAAGATGAAGTTGTTGTAGAGTCAGAGGACTGAATATTTCCTGATACATCATCAGGAGAGAGGGGATCATTGGAACAAGAGGCATTAATAGCATCATTATCATAAGGTTCGCCATCACAAAGCAGATTGGAGCAGATCAAAGGAAGACAGTTGAGCTGGATGACCGGTGATGCAGGTAAAAATGATCGGTGCCAACCAAGTCTAGTTAGCCGCCGCCGAATGGCTTCAGTAGTCCAATCCATAAATAGATCGGCCAGGATACGGTGTAGTTGAGCGTTGGTCAGGGACGGAACGTCGAGATGACGGGCAGAGGTGAGAAGAAGTTGTTCATCGTCTGGAGACCAATTGCGGGCAGGTGGACGAGAAGATTGAGAAGAGGAGGTAGCCAAAGAGGGTGATGATTCTGACGATGAAGAGGTGGAGGATGAGATGGAACTGTATGCGGGAGAGGACGAGGAGGAAGAGACGTACCAACGTAGAATTTTGAGACGGCTCTTGATGGCTTCAATGGAGCGATGTGGGAGCAGACTGTGCAGGAATATATATAACTGGGACTTGAGGGCGAAGCGATTGGCATTGACGTTGGCGATAGTTATAAGAGATAGTTCCTCTTGCGCTGTCCAGTTTCGCGGAGGTCTATTAACACACGTGATTCTACCTAACAGGATCTCATTGTATTCGATAGGATGAGCGTGGCGAAGATGTTGTGTAAGACCCATTGAAGTGGAGAAGTCACGTTGACAGTGGGGACAGTTATAGCGAGATATTAATATAGAACTGGAGCTGCTTGAGCCAGTAGATCGCGTTGAGGCTGTTGAGGAGGTGGAAGAGCCAGCTACGACGGGGGAATTGGATTGGAGGGGAGCAGACGAAGAGGGTGATACATGATTTACAGGTGTAGAAGGAGGAGAAGAGGAAAAGGAGGAATCCAGACGAGGAGTATCAGCATGATCCGTAGCAGAGGCCACGGAGGTAGACGGGTAGGGAGGAAGCATAGCTGATCTTAACAGGAGAGTGTAAAGTATACAGTCTCGTGTCGAAGAGGGACAACAACTGCGGAGCAGAGTTGTGTCACGGATCGTTCATAGACCCCTCACCGTGACTTTTACAAAAATAAAAGAAATAGCTCCTCTCGAAACTGAACACTGTCACAGATCTCGGGATAACATACTCAGATCTAACCTTTTCTGATCATGCAAATAAGGTTGTATCCGACTGTAGACGACTTATTGGCTTTGTGCTGCGTAACTTCTACACCCAAGAAGCAAGATTAGCTATATATAGAACATGTATCCGCCCCAAACTTGAATATTGTGCTCTCCTGTATAGTAACCTAAGGTCTGCAGACCGAAAAAAAATCGAAAGTGTTCAGAGATTCCTAACGAAACGCATAATAGGGTTTGACCAACCAGTGGAATATGTTGACAGGTGTATGCGTCTGAATTTAGAACCTCTGTGGTTAAGGAGAGTGAAATGCAACTTATTTCTACTCTTCAAAGTCATAAGAAAACACTGTTATAGTAACTCATCCATAACGTGGGAAAATATTAAATCATATCAGCTGCGAAACCACAACTACCTTGTCAAGGTGGCTACCTACAAAAAATCCATTAGGGCAAACTTTTTCACCATTAAATATTGCACTCTTTGGAACCAACTACCATCTGAAATTAGATGTTGTGAAAACCCCCAATGGGTTCAAACGGAGCCTAGAGAGACACATTAACATGTCCACCCTAGCTTGTCTAAAAGACCACAAATGTTGGTAAAATGGTAAGTAAAAGCCGGTCCAGTCTTCAGCTCAGTCAGTTACTTATAACTCGACTCTACTACTTACGCAGCGAACGTTTAACTAATTTACTGATTTTCCTTTCTGTATAGACTTCAATAAGTTATGTTAATATAAGTACTTCTAGAAACAACTATATTAGCAACCACACCTTTTAATATTTTACATATGTATATACAGTTAATAATACAATGCTATTTTTTGTGTCTGAATGACTTTACTCAGCCAATAACCACCTTTTCTCATACACCTTCCTAAAACGTATAATCTTTATAATATTTCGCAGTATTTTTAACATTATATAAGTTGAAGGGTTACTTTGCAATATCTAATGCGCACCGTATGAAAATCGGTCATGAAAAATTTAGCATAACTAGCTCTGTTAACCGGCTGTTTTCTTCAGGATCATTATACATAATTTTATCACTAATTGTTCCACTACACTTTTTACTCTGCTAAATAGACTTCAACTTAGTTGCTGTAATACTAGCTACTTCTATACTTCATACTTCTTAAACACAATTTCCTAGGCGTCTGCTACAAATATATTATTAATATTAGTAGTACTATTTTTGAGTTGAAATGACTATCTTCAGTCAACAGTTACCCATTTTCATGTAATTTTCTAAAAAAATTCATATTGTTGAAATTATGTAGTATTTTTCCATTACGTAATTGATGAGTCACTTTGCAATGTGTAACGCACACCATATAAAATCGGTCGTGAAAATTTAGCATAACAAGTTCTGCTAACCAGTTGCCTTACTCAGGACCACTTTACATAACTTTACCACTAATTGTTCCACTACTCATATCACTGCTAAATAGAATATAACTTAGTTGCTCTAATATTAGCTATTTTTATCCTTCATAACTCTTAAGGGAAACCTAATTTCTTAGTCTTTTGTAGTAACCCACTTGTTCACTAGTATGATGATAATACTGCTAACAATGTCCTCTGGTATTATTGTGCCATGTGACCTAATGGGAAGCACTTGTCATGAAAGCTGTTAATGTGCAGCATACTGTATGATTGGGACGGAGTCAAAGCAATCCAATATTACAACTGCAGTCATTGTAAAAGGTCTCAGAGCTTAATGTCAAAAAAGGAGGGAGGGTGGCGCATGCTGATCAGCAGATTTGGTAGTGGTCACAAATGTGAATCGCTCCGATCTGTAGGACAGCAACATGCATTATTTTGGCAGCTCGAGAATTAAACATGAGTTTAGATACTGAAAGTATAATAAAAAAATTGACTTTATAAAAAATTTAAAAAAAACAAACTAAAACAATAATGACTGTACAGTTTTAGCTTGTAAAAAAAATAATGCTTTCGCTCCTAACATCTACAAGCCTGCTCAGTTTCTTGTCAAGATGCTATCCCATGGGCCATACACAAGTTCACCAGACATCCTACAGGTCACCATATTCAAAAGGTTCTAATCCTTCTAGCCACTTCTCTCTAAAATGTCACTTATATACTTCACGATAATCCCTCTACCTAATTACTATTATACTCTATCTTATCTCAACTTCCTAGGCCTTTAGTAAAGCTGAAATTTACTCTTTTGTTTTTCTTTTTTCTCATTCACACTCTTCTCTCGCATAAAGTTCGGTTGCTCTGATGGTAAAAAAAAACATAACAACAGCACTCATGTTTGAGAATAACTTTATTTTCATAGAAAACGTCATAGTTTTCTACGGTAAGACCAATATGGTTAGCATCATATCATACATTGCAAATGTGCACTATCATATCAAGTACTGTATAGCTTATTCTTGTATTTTTCTTGTAAATATGCTTCCAATAATGTATTATTCATGATTGCATTTTATACCACTTTGTAGCTGTGCAGGATTTTCTCCTCTTCCTGAAATAGCGTTCAAGCACGTGGTTGTCGCTCAACTTTGATGGAAACCTTCGTGGAAGATTTACAAATTAACAATTATAAGAATCTGTTCCGATTGCTTGTACTATATAATTCAACAATTTGAACTTTTAAAAAAAGTGATAATCTTACTACAACTACGGGTTGAAAACGAAACGAAGTCGATTTTTCTGCGCAACCTGGAGGACTGCTGTTTAATTCAATAATGATACGACATGGGTCAGACAATGAGTGTATTTATATTATATATATCAAATAATTAGCTGTTCAAACATTATTAACTTGTAGACAATCTACTATTTGTCATTATATCATACTTGATCGTGCCTGTAAAAATGGCATGCATTTTCATGTAAATTTATGTTTATATGAAAATATAAATATTATTATTATTAACTAGAAAGATGTGTAATTTGTACAGGAAAGCCAGAAGCAAAGCAGAAATAGGAAGAGGGGTGGCGGGGAAAGATCAGGTGGAAAATTCACCTCAGGGGAGAGGAGTTGCTATATGATGAGGGAAACTGGGTCAAAAAAGCCCAGTGTATAGTAGAAAGATGGGGTGGAATATGTACAGGAAAATATTTATGTCAAGAGCAGGAGCCGCCTTAGCAGCAAGCAGAGCGGAAAATGGGCAAAAAGTGAAGTTCAGGGGCTCAGGAAACGGCAGGGGATGGAGCAATGAGGGAATGTGGGTGATCAATGGATAGAGGAGGAAGAGTACTATCGACGGAGAGAGGAATGGTGAGAAAGTGGATAGGAAGGATGGGGCAGGAAGGTGGCGAAATAAGGAAAAGGCTTAAAAATTACTGTAAGAGTGAGGGCTGCTGGACCAATCAGAAGGCCTGATTAGTCCAATGGATTCAGATCAATAAAATTTCAATAGGGTCTATGGCAGGCGTCTTTAGCAAGTTTTCGGTCAATGCAAGAAAAGCTGCTAATTTGCAACACTAGAAAATGAGTAAGAGTTACAGGTTCTCGGAGAAAAATTGGTTTGGAATGGGAATTTAGGGGCAATTATTGGGAGGTAGAAATTAGTTGTGGGGGTAAGCTGCTTACTGCTTTCTATAGAGCACTATGAGAGGAATGGGGGAACTATGGATGAGTCTGGAAGAACGAGCAGAAAATGCAACTCAAAGTTGGAAACTTGCAAGAAATTTGGGTGAAAAATTCGCGAAAATTGTGGAAAGGACGATTGTTCAGTCGAATAGGTTACCAGTGTACGTTTCGGATTTTCAGTGCTTTTAAAGAGTAGATTGAGCAGGTTTGAGAGAGGCTAAAAGACTGCACAAAGGCTTTATAAGAGCAGAGTTATATAATGACAAAGTCGAGAGAAAGCATAAAATAACAGGTGAAAAATAGCGAAAATCGCAAATTGGAGGGTCTCTCAATCAAGCAGGTTACAAGGCGCCGACCCAGGTTTTCCAGGTATTGTAAGAGGATACTAAACAGAGTATAAAAAAGCTGAGTAACGGTTCAGAGGTCAAGAGGGGAATAAGTTATGGGGTCACAAATTCAGGGGTAGGCCAAAAATTACGGAAATTGTGTAATTTACGGTAAAAATGTACACCTTGGTAAAAGATCGGGAAAGTGCGGAAAGTTCAGAAATTTTTGATGAAAATGATGGGATGATGTTAAAAAGTACGAATCAAAGGTGAATTAGCAGTTGTGCTTACTTTTAAGAGCAACAGAAAAATCTATGTGAGAGGTGTTACGTAAGAGAATAAAGTTTCACAGCTTTCAAAGAAACGGTTGGAGCTTGAGGCATTTTGTTTCCTAAGTTGGAGAATGATGATAGAAATTATTTTGAGACGATTCTGAGCGGTAATATTCAGAGAGGAAGGAAAAAAGTGCGAAAATTCGAAAAACCGGGGGGTCAATTAGGAACAGGTATGACAAAAGGTTACCTGGGGACGCAGGGATAGGAACTAATTGGATAAAAAGTAGCTCCCGTCTCACTAGATAGGTCAGGGGAGATGATTAATATGAAGTGGAGGTGTAAAAATTAGTATATTGAAAAATCGGTAGATGAGTCCAAGGTACTTTTTGACGAAAATGACGAAAATTAGTGGAAACAATTTAGTGGAATAAGGAAATATACATATAATATAGATAAATTAGGTATCAAAAGATTCAGCTTATCGAGCTGCAACTAATGGTAACAGTTGCAAGCAGTAGAAATGGAACAGGAACGAGTAAATAAGAAAAAACTGTAAAATGTTATGTTTTCGGTAGGTTACTAGGAATTAACAGGAGAAAATCGACAAATTAAGGAATTGCTTGGCGAAATGTATCTCAAAAGAACGCTTTCAGTGGGTAGTAACACTGAGTAAAAAATGGTAATGAGAGATTTAATAGTTCAGACGTAACAGATGAAAATGTAAATTTCAGAGGACAGGGTCTAGAGGGGGTTAGGGGTAACTTTAGAATAGTGATAAATCAGGATAAAAAGACCCGGTTTTTTATATAGACTACGCTAATTTGATGAAAGTAAGTTATTAAAAACAAATACAAGAACTATTGTTACGAAATAGTCCCTAAATTAGAGATAATAGCAAAATCATGGAAAATTCCCATTGTAACATATAGAAAATCAAAACAAATGATTCAGCGAAGAGACTCTTTTCAACGAATTTATCATCAAGCTGTACAATCGTATATATATGGTTTTTAAGAAGTTATATCCGGTGAGGGAATTGAAACATAGGTGTGAATGCATAAAATAATAATAATATGAAATGCAATTAAAACTGAAATGTTTGTGATTATAATCGTAGTTAAATGTCAAGTGGCAAAGCAAATTAATGTCATATATAGAATAATTCATAGGATGGATAGAACTTGAAAAAGGTGTGCAATTATAAGATTAGTAGACAAATCGAAAAAATAAAAACGTTACGTAATATTGTGTGAAATTTAATAGCATAGAATTTAATGTTGTAAAAAGGAATTGATTTAGAATGACAAGTGGAACAAGTGAAATAATACCGGGGACAATTAAAAGTGAGAGTAGTAATAGTAACAATTGACTTAATAAGGAAGAGTATACAAATTGAATAGACAAAAATGAAAAAAAATGAAGAATTGGTACGTACCCGACTCTACCCCCACGGGCCTTTCACCCTCTTTGGGCCAGAACGGTATGCCGTACTCATTGCTGGACTTGGGGCAGAGCAATAATGCCAAGAACAAACCTAAACACCACATTGCCTTGCAGTCAAATAACCACAGGCTTCGGTGCTGGGCTAATCCCTGTTCACTCGCAGTTACTAGGGGAATCCTTGTTAGTTTCTTTTCCTCCGCTTAGTGGTATGCTTAAGTTCAGCGGGTATTCACATCTGTTCCGAGGTCAGGGTAAAACTGATAATGTGCGTAACAATATATATATTTATTTATTCCTGTTTATGCAGGAACATACCAATTGTACAGGCATGGATAAGTTATTATATAAATTACACATGTTTCGATGTATGTTGAATTTACAGTTTGTTTGTTCTTTCTGACATTAGAGTCAGTCGGAACAGTCTGCAAAATAGTCTGTCTGTGTAACACATAAAGAGATATAGAAATATTGTCTTCGCATTAACAAAAAACCCAGACATCAGGTGAATGTAGTACAAATATCTGGGAAAAATAAAGCTTGAAGTCAGTTCTCCTATATAACTTTGTTGTGAACAGCATCCTTGAGTTAAAGTTTATTGATGTATTATTTTGAGTCAGTGATGCATTTATTCCATTTTTTTCAGCAGTCTAATCGTAGTTTTATAATAGGAAAGAGATTTGATCGTTGATACGAAAATTAGATAAGGTCATGTTAGATTGTTTTACTGCATCAAATGGGGCCGAGGTCGATTCTAGAACTATCCGTTTGCGCCATTTGTGTCAGCATGGCAGACTGTACATGTAAGTTGAGTAATACATTGATACTGTTTGAAAACCAGTTGTTTCTTTATTTCAGATCAAGAATACTCCTTGTACAGAATGTTTGTCAGCGTTTTCAAATGGTAGCATCGGATCGTTCATGGAATTTGAGTTTGAATTTACTTAAATGGACATTTCAGTTTAGATGTTGGTTTGTTCGACCTCGACCAGGAGGTATATAGAAGAGTTCGCTCAGCAGCAGAATAGCAGAAAGATAAAGTATGTGAACATGAAGAGAACATTAATATTTTATGTATATATAAATGTTTATAAATGTATATCATTGTATAGTAAACATTACCTATAATCTAGTTGTTTTTTCATGTGTTATTGCGAAGTCTTAGAGTTTATTTAGTGTCATAATATTTAGTAATGAGTCTAGGCGTTATAGTGTTCTAATAGCTCATGCGTTTTAGAAATAAGTGGTGCGGTCTGATTGGCATAGTCATTGGGATGAAACAGTTTATATAGCAAGCGTTTGAAGGTTATAATAGAGTGACAGGTCCTTATTTCTAGGGGTAAACTGTTCCAGATCTTAGAGTACATGACTATGAAGAAGTTTGCACGGAGTGCTGTCTTACAGTTTTTCCTAGATACTGTGCACGTTTGGTTGCGAAGGTTGTAAGAGCCTTCAGGTGAGAACTGTATCTCCTTACTGTCTGAGAATGATATTTTATGCAAGATTTTAAAGAAGAATGTTAGGTTAATGCTCGGTCGTCTCATCCAGAGTGGGTCGATACCTAGAGTAATACACCTTGATGTGTAGTCCTTTTCGCAGTCAAATCCTAGTAGTTTAGACGTGAAGTATCGTTGGACACTTTCTATTTTAAGTTTGTCACTTACGCGAGTGCTGCTGAGAATAAATGGACAATATTCAAGTAGTGGTCTGACACAAGTTTTATATAGTAATAGTTTCGCTTCGTAGTTGTGGAAATTCCTGAGTATGCATCCTAAGAGCATCCTCGATTTACGCGTCTGTGTCGCCACTTGCTCAGAAAACGTCAGGTCACTAGAGTACCTGAGTCCTAGGTCAACAACACTTTGGAGTTTAGGCAAGTCAATAGATTCAAGTACCAGTTTAATATTTATTGAGGGTGCACCGAAACAGATCCAACCACATTTTTTAAGGTTGAATTTTAGGTTCCATGTGGAGGACCATGCAGTTACTCTATCTAGTTCTTCCTGAACAGCTTTCTGGAAGTTCCCTAAGTAAAGATGAGATTTGAAATAGCATTTGAAGTATTTAAGTTCGTTAATCAGCCCCGAATGTGGTTCAGCACCCAGTAGTTATGGTTGACATGACGACCCTATGTTAAGAGGAGTTTCAACATCATGCTCACCTATGTCTATCGAGTTGGTGTGTGCTGTTTTCGGTGAAGAATTAAGCGTTGGAGTACTGGATGTGCTAAGGCGTTTTTATTTTTAGTTAAGCTAGAAACGGGGGTTAGGATCTTTATTTGACCTAAACTTGTGCATGCATCAAGTGTGCTTAGTGGATGCGGGTGAACTAGGCTGTTCCTATATTCATGCAAAGGGGGAGCCAGCACTAGCGGTTTAGGAGTGTTAACATCCCTACCAGCTGTTTTTTCAACGCTGACAGGGACGCAGGGGATAAAAAATGATTGGGACCTTGTGATGAACATGGTTTATTATTCCACTTATTGTTAGGTACTAATTGTACCCTTGTATGGGTTTCGTGTGTACTGCTTTGTGGGTAAGTTCCCAGCAGACTTGTACCATATATCCGATCAAAATTTATTTGTGTGCCATACTGTGAATACCCTGAGTTGTTGGTGGTCGAGTTCTGACTATTGCCACTTGTACTTTTGATGGTGACATTGTTGTGGCGTTGGTTATCAGTGTGTGCCATGGTGCTATTTCGCACGTTGTGGGTGCCAATACTATTGACCGTGGGGAATGTGGGCTTATTTATACTGCCATTTTTGTTGTTGGCATTATTTGGGGTCATATTTTCCCTTTTCTTACCAATGGACTTATGGCTAGGAGAGGACAGGGTCGACTTTCGGGGGATTTTGACTTTTTTTCCGGGATTATTTGGTGATGTGTCTATATCTACGGTGATAGGTGGTATAGTTTTATTGGCTATTTGATTACAATTTAGTGGCCTTTCGGTTGGTGTCGCTCTCTGAGAGGATAATTCTGTGTGGTTTGAGAGGGGTGGTGCGGTGGATTCTACGGTATCTCTCAAAGGGTTGGGTATAATTGCTGCTTGCAATGTCCTATTATTTATTCCACAATTAGACTCAGTGAGATAATTATATACGCGCCTTTCTATGACTGTCTTGTCCACCGCAACCTTTATTAGTTTGTAATTTTTGGCTTGCGATAGGGTGTGTTGGGAGTGGATGAATTTTCTGGCCTCTGCTGGTGTTTCGAACTGAAAACGAATAGGACAACACTTTTCATGTTGACTCTTCTTCAGCCTGTAGCACTTAGTCTTGGAGTTGGGCATTTTCGCCTCACTAGGTAAGATGCGCTGTACCCTTGTTAGTGCCTCATTGTCCGGAACGTTGTAGACAATAGCACTCAGTTTAGCATCGAGTCGTTTTGTTACTTCTGCAGTAACAAAGTTAATGAGGTTATCCACCTTAGATACCGATTCTGTGTCAAGTTTGCTAAGGTCTACAGTTTTCATGAGGATAGTTAAAGGTGTCAGTTCACAGACCTGCGATCTGATATCGCTGATGTGATCTGATAATTTTGATATTTTGGTACTGGTTTCAGAAATTCCAGGATTTACTGACTTATTGTTTTTTATTTCCCTTAACTCGGCCTTAAGTTCTCCTATAGACAATTTTAGAAGTTCTATTTCTGATGATAGTACCGAAACAGAGCTTGAAGGCTGGAGCTTTTCGATAAGCACATAAGGTGTAGGGAGGGTTTCTGTATGAGCAGAGGGTACTGAGTTTTTGGGAGTAGTGCTAATACTAGCTGTCAGTACAGTTTTATCCTCAGTTTCAGCTCGACGCTTACGACATACAAGTGAGTTATGTGGCTCACTATAACCGTTTGTAGGGAGTGTGATGCTTGATGTAGCAATCAAGGACGTAAAATTAGTCATCAGTTTTACAAGGGATTGAGTTCGTTGCTTTTTACTTTGATTAACCATAACTATTTGCTATAAGAGTTAATAGTTATAGGTATGGAGGAAGTAGAGTTCTTGTGCAAGGATTGCAACAAGATAAATTTTATGTAACGAATCACGCAAAAATGTAACGCAAACGTTGGACGTACCACGTGTATCAGCGCAAACCACTTACTCTCGTTTAAACTCTGGAGTACGTCTCGGAGGTTGGCATGGTGTTCTTTGAAGGACTGTTCGAACATGATGATGTCGTACAGGTAAATGAAGCATTCTTTAGGAACTAACTCTGCAAGTGCTGTCTGCATGAGCCGTTGAAACGTAACAGGGATATTAGATAGGCCGAATAGCATAGATAAGTGGGAATTTCAAACACTGACTGAATAAGGGCACATTAGGAGGTGGCTCACCTTAAGGTTTTTTTTTATTATGTCCACATTTCCATGCACTGCGACCGAATCGGCGACAATAATAACATCTGCTGGGGTCGTCGTTTGGTTTGGAGGGCGTTGAAGGTGGCATTGTATGTTGAACTGGCAATGGAACGTTAAGGCGGCGTTGTCAGGGAGCTGGAAGTGGTGTTCTTTGGCCAGTGGTCCCCAGTGTACAACAGGAAGTACTGGAATATGCGGCTATGTTCAAATTTCACAAAAGTCAAAATATATCCGAAACGATAAGAGCTGGATACCTTGTTATAGATTATCCATGGTAGATATCAATGAGATCTATCGAATAAAAGAAACTGCATTGAAAAATATTGCTCTGGTGAAAAGTTATGACGGAAAGAAAATTTCTCTATAGCAGGTTGCAACTGACACTCTCCTTTTATTACGCGTACATACAAGTGGGTTATGTGTCTCACTATAACCATTTGTAGGGAGTGTGTAACAGTCAACGACTTAAAATTAGTCAACAGATTTATAGAGGATTGAGTTCGTTGCTTTTTACTTTGGTTAACCATAACTATTTGAAATGAGAGTTAATAGTTATAGGTATGGAGGTAGTAGAGTACTTGTGCAAGGATTACAACAAGATAAATTTTATGTAACGAATCACGCAAAAATGTAACGCAAACGCTGGACGTACCGCGACTCTCGGTTAAGCTATAGACTATGTATAGACCTCCAATCAAGCCGTTTATTTATAACTGCAGTCACGATAGGTCAACCAGAAGTTCTTCACCAGACTAGGCTGTGGCCGGACAAATTAGGACGGAGCCTTTGACCAGCAACCTGCGTTGATATACGGGTATACACGCCGGCAGGCACTCGCCCAATCCACGACTTAAAGTGCATCGTGATAGATGGAAAGCCGACCCTCGGACTGACAGACGTGGCCACAGGATATCCCGTAGCCGCAATATGCGTTCAAGATGTCGATGTTCAAAGCAGTATGCAGTTCACATTAATTCACACAGTTGGCTGCACTCTTCATCGACGCACGAGCCGAGTGATCCACCGCTCAAAGTTGTACTCCAATAATCCTACACATCGGTTTCCCAGATGCATAGAACTAAAGGTTCGACGCTGCAACCCGGGCGCAAGTCTACCAGGCCAGCGTACATGCAGTCCAGCTTAAAACCAGGTGCATGCGGAGCAGCAAACCCGTGAATGGCAAGCCAAACCGGATCGCTTAAACAGTGTAAAATGAGGTAAACATTATCAGGGCGAGGCGTATGCAAATAACACACAGCCTTCTTCAAACCTTGCACACAACCATTAGGTCGTGTACTATCCCATCGCCCTTGGCAGATTTGGCAACAAAAGTCACGAGAACACCATCAGAGCATATGACAGGTTAGGTACCCCGGTCAAAGAATCAAAATTCCGTCAATTCCTTTAAGTTTCAGTTTAGCAACAGTACATTAGGGATGATTGACTGCGAGGCCCAGTCTTTATGAGTACTTCACTCATTTCATTTGTGCTGATTGGTTTCCCAGGCCAAAACAACTCATGATTTAATCTTTCGGGTACACATGCTTGGGTAGTCTTTGCCTACCAACATTTAGGCTTGGGTGCCGGTCGACTAGTCAGGCCAACCAAAACCCACTGGCGTGTCTTAGCACACCACAACAATATCCGTGCTTCAATTGGGTACATGTTTGAGAATCTTGTAATGATCCTTCCTCAGGTTCACCTACGGAAACCTTGTTACGACTTTTACTTCCTCTAAATAGTCAAGTTAGGTCGTCTTCTCGGCATCAGTCGAGCGGCAAAGCCACTGCAACGACACCAATCCAACGGCTTCAGTCGGTAGTAACGACGGGCGGTGTGTACAAAGGGCAGGGACGTAATCAGCGCAAGCTTATGACTTGCACTTACCAGGAATTCCTCGTTCACGGAGAATAATTGCAAGCCCCGATCCCAGTCGCGACGGTGATGAAACAGTTTGCCCAACCCTTTCGGGCCAGGTTCCTAGACTCGCTGGCACCGTCATTGTAGCGCACGTGTGGCCCCGGACATCTAAGGGCATCACAGACCTGTTATTGCTCAATTTCGTACGACTTCGATGTGCCGTCTGTCCCTCTAAGAAGTAAAAGCTGGCACCGTACCCGCCGGATCACGACCACACTACTCCATAAAGAAGCAACAGAAGCCGCGCCCTGAACGAGCACAGAGGACCAATCTACTAATTAGTAGGTTAAAGTCTCGTTCGTTATCGGAATTAACCAGACAAATCGCTTCACCAACTAAGAACGGCCATGCACCACCATCCACCGAAGCAAGAAAGAGCTTTCAATCTGTCAATCCTCACAGTGTCCGGGCCGGGTGAGTTTTCCCGTGTTGAGTCGAATTAAACCGCAGGCTCCACTCCTGGTGGTGCCCTTCCGTCAATTCCTTTACGTTTCAACTTTGCATCCATACTTCCCCCGGAGCCCAAAGACTTGAAGGTTTACCGGGGAATGCCCGCAATGTCAATTATAGAACCATCGCGGATCGTCAGTTGGCATCGTTTATGGTCAGAATTATGATGGTATCTGATCGTCTTCGAAACTCTGACTTTCACTCCTGATTAATGAAAACATTCTTGGCAAATGCTTTCGCTGTAGTTTGTCTGGCAATGGTCCCAGAATTTCACCTCTAACACCGCCATACAAATGGCCCCGTCTGTCCCTCTTAACCATTACTTCGGATCCGAAAACCAACAAAATAGAACCGAAGTCCCATCTCATTATTCCATGCAAGAATTTCTAGGCACAAAGGCCTGCCTTGAGCACTCAAATTTGTTCAAAGTAAAGATGCCGTCCGCTCCCGACACCCGGTTAAAGGCATCCGGAAGCATGCCAACAGATAGCGGGCAATACAAGCTCAACCATATCCGTCAGCACCCGTTTACACAGATACGGCTGAAAGGCTGCACAACCACTACACCGAGCTGAACACAAGTTCTGATCGTAACCAAAACCGCGAACAAGCAATGGCATGCGGCCGCACAACCCGGGTTCAACCACGAGCTTTTTAACTGCAGCAACTTTAATATACGCTTTTGGAGCTGGAGTTACCGCGGCTGCTGGCACCAGACTTGCCCTCCAATTGGTCCTCGTTAAAGGATTTAAATTGTACTCATTCGAATTACGGAGCCTCAATTGAGTCCCGTATTCGTATTTTTCGTCGCTACCTCCCCGTTCCGGGAGTGGGTAATTTTCGCGCCTGCTGCCGTCCTTGGATGTGACAGCCATTTCTCAGGCTCTCTCTCCGGAATCGAACCCTGATTCCCCGTTACCTGTTATTGTTATGGTAGGCAGATCACCTACTAACAAAGTGATAGGGCAGACATTTGAAAGATCCGTCGCCGACACAAGGCCGACTGCGATCATTGTGACTTATAATACCCAATGAAACTACATTGTTCTTCGATATTTCTATTCTTTTGTCTCATATCTCTGTTTACTGTCTCTATTTTGCATTTCTTGTTACTTTCTTCTCTTGATTTGTGTGCTACAAGGAGGGAGTGTGGCTACTCGAACTGCTGCACATCGGTGCAAAGTTCTATGTTGAAATCAGTCAATCAGTCAGCTGATGGTCAGTGGTCTTTGTTGTTGCTGTTGTTAGTTAGCTATTTCGGTATAAATACACTTAGTTCAAGTAGACTAACACACAGATTTCGATGGATCGCCTACGATTGTCTGATGATCTCAACAAGCCAATGCGTGACCAACAGCTATCAGGAAGCAAATATTTCAAATGACAGAAGACGTTGTATTTCCATTCAATTAAGCAGAATTATGAATAAAAGAGTAACTTCCGAAGATGTTTCTGGCATTCTTATGTGCTGTGAGTATTATGAATCGCTAAATACTCCATTACGTCAAGTTATTTTGACGTGAACCTCCATCTTATGTGGAAACATTTAGTCAATCTCTTATCTACTTCCTCAACAGAATTCATCTGTCGCGTTGTCGCTTCTGTATCTTTACACTTGTAGAGAACAAAATTTCAATTTCTCAACTGATCTATCGCTTCTCAATCTCACAATACTTTAGATGTTGACAAAGACAAATAACTTCCTGATTGACTTTTTTTTCCTCAAAACGACTCTCATTCATATGATGTTGATAAACAGATAGAATAAAAGTCCTACTAGACACACACCATCAGCTTTAGTCGTTTAACTCAATACAACCCAACATCACACGTACACAATGAACTTCAATCTAGTAATAATAATTTTCACAAATCAATCTCTCAGGCGTTTTCATCTCAACCAATCCATGTGGTTTAAAGTAATCAATCATCTCTCTGTCAGAATACCATTCTCTAACTAGCACACACTCACACACATTTATGACTTTGGAATGTGAATAACTCATTCATTCATTCATCAGAAGGATGTTCTTTGCTCCTTGATCAAGGATTTACATGATGAAGTCAAAAAATTCATCGTGGTCTTTATCAAAAAGTGTTTCTAATCGAAAACATTTGAAACAATAATTGTGTTGTTATTGTTGTAGTTAATAGAGAATACAAAGTGTAAAGCTACAATGTGTAAGGTGGTAAACGACAGCCTCATCATAATCTCCATTGAATATTTTCAATTGTATATTAACTGAGTACTTCTATACTTGGATAAAAATTCTGACAATTTCAGTAGGTTTGTATGCATGGTGTGTGTGCATTGCATGATTTTGAGTGCTTGTGAAAGTCAATGATAACTCGTAGGAGAATCGTATCCATATATCCAGAATTCTGAAAGACGACACTGTCTAGAAGCCCACAAAAGCGTCCTCGAATATGGCTTTAGAAAGGAAGAATTAGATGAACCAATATTATAATTCTGCAGCTCCTTGTTCCTATACGAATCATTCTGGATCAATAGAAATCTCTTTTAAATTGATAAGTAAGGTAAGAGGCCCAGTCGTTAAGAAGGTTTCTGACTACACCTGTCTGCAGCAGAAACTGCTGTAATATGCAAGGTGAAACCGTGAAATGCGTATACAGGAGAGATTTATGGAATCACTTCTGGCACTGCAGCCTTTAAATTTCTGTAACTCACATAATAACCTCTTATTCATCCGGTTTGAGTCTTCGTCTTTTTACTTCCCTTCAAAAGTGCTTACAGTAAAAATACACTTTTTAAAAGTTCTGAATCTCTTCCTCTTTCTTTTCATAATCTACTGTCATACTATCAACAGAAATGACTGATGATTGTTGTTCTTGTGTGTGTGTGAGAAAGTGAATGAGTGTTACCGACTAGTTGACTTGTTTCTACCAGAAGGTTAGTCGTCTGGTATATTATTAATGCGTCAGGGGAGGAGGACATTAACAACTCGAAACACGGGTTTGACGAGATTAGTAGAAGAATAGCGAGATTCACGTATTCAAATTAATGTAGAGTAGACGGTTTAGAATGTATTTAATTCCTTGCTCTGAATCATTTCGGTGGCGTGTCTCAAATAAGGTCTGAATAGCGTAGATGCGTTCACACTTTGCAATCTCTCAGATCCTTTGAATCCACATTAGTTTCAGTGTGTTGATAATTATTTCTATTAACTTAATTTTCTCCAAATTTCTGTGCGATATGGAGTGTAGTGAATTGAACCGCTGAACATCTGTAGGCAGTGCCAACTGCTTCAGCAATTCTGAATGACGCGAAGATAAGTAGACCTCATTTAACACGTATATGATTATGATACAGGATGCCAAGTGATTCACAATAGCAAGCTCACCGATGTCTTTCAAAGGAAGATCATATTGAGACAGCGCTTTCCACACTAATCATGGACTAGACTGTGTTGCAGACCTTGTGAAGCGTGGAGATGGATATACATCAGATCAACAAATTGACCCTAGAATATCTGACTGAATCACTCGAATGAATAATGTTTAATGTTGCACCAACTCGACGGTGAAAAATCGAAATTCAATAAGCTGGAAGAGCAGGTGGTAGAAGCAACACTTTACGTGAACATTTAGAAGACACGGGAGAAATCTAATGCACACCGTCCCTTTCACGTATATGGACACACAACACCATATCAACTAAACGTGGCACGAATGAGCGTGTTAACATCATCATCGGAGAAGCAAGACACATTTTCAACACTCAGAAATCACTTTGCAAATCTATTGCACTCGGTATGAGGAAGAAGTTGTGGAATTTCAACCTTGACAGCGAGTCAATGGTTTCATGCAGTACATTTCCGAAAGGCTACAGACATTCATCGACAGATACTGCCTCTGATACTGGAGATTGTATGGCTGCCTAGAGAGTGAGTATAAGCAGCATGGAACTGTGGCGACTTACCATTTAACTACTAATTACGAGACAAATATTGATGAGGAATTGTAGGTAGACCGGATATCTGTGCTGAGAACACCGTTGAATTAGATCGTCCACTTGTCATTCGACTGGTAGTGAAGTGGAAGTGATGATTCTGGCATCAAAGTCTGACATCAAACAGATGGCGTGAGGAAGAGGAGGAGGGGGTGTAGGTGAAATCTCAACCACAACAGCACACAGTCATTTGAGCAATGATCAATAAAAAACAATTTTATGCTGCAATAGACTTTTATTATTCGTGTTTACATTTTGATTTGTCTGTGTTTAATGTTTAAGAAGAACGGGATTTTTTGATTTTTCTGAATACCAAAAGTGTTAATGAAAGTGTAGGCAACAATTCGTTATGAAGAACTGGATGACGAAGATCATTAATGAAAAAATGTCCACAGACCGAGAGTGTCTGATTGATTTCTATATTGGAATGTCACACGTACCATTCCAACATCTATCATTCACTGTTCCATATCTGATGACAAATAAGGACAAGTCACCGATAGTAAACAGATTAATTATACAAGACCAAATGATAAACGCCATGATGAATTCAGCGAGAACAGATGTCACCCACAAAATAATCACGTTGCGATTATTGACACACGTGAACATGAACTATAGTGTAAGGAAAGATAAAACATTTCAACAGAGAGCAAGCAATACAGGGGATCAACTCAAATGTACATGAACTCATATTCTACAGTGATGAATTTATTTCACTGATCACATCAGATCGATAAGATTTTAATTATGTGATGTGCCATAGACACATGAACCAATTGAGCGTTATTGACAGATTCAATGTTGACTTCCAGACTATACCCGAGCAGATTGTTTTAAGCTTAGTTTTGCAGAAGAGATGGACAGTAGCCTGAGGAGGAGCATTATTTCCTGAATGATTTCAGTTTTTCACATGTATATGGTGATACGCATCACTTTTAGTTTGACACAGTGTCTTAGTTTGGTTAGATTCCATTAAATTTAGTCCTGCAACAAATAAGAGAACTTTCCACCAAAACACATCCAGAATGAAGGATTGGTTAGAAACCAAGACTAACGTCTGTTTGTTGTCTCTATTGTATATGCTATTCATGTGGTAGAGAGAGAAATCTAGGTGACAGTTTGTAGAAAATGCTCATTTGAGAATGACACGACAAATGTGTCATTATTCATTTTATAATTAAGGAGTCTCGTGTGTATACTGAGGCTGTTGGCTATCTGAAAATAATCAATGAGGTTGGATAGCAGGGGGCCATGGAATCATCGATAAATAGCGTTCACTATAATCCAACGTCCATGCACAAACTAATTTCATATACGGGAACCATAAGGAGCTCATTATCGTAATAATGAGGGTTCACTTAAATTCGAATCGTGATTACTACACTCCAGTGAAGAAACAGGAATTGAGTATTCGTCTAATGACTTAAAGATCCGTCAAGTGCAGCAGAGTTTAACATCATCTACTCTGGAAATACACTCTCGAATATCGTGGATGTGTTCACGTGCCTAATGATGCAATATAAACTCAGCTATACTAAGATTCACATTGGAATTCTGCGACTATCAAATACCTGATGTGCTTCGTGTAAATTACTCGCCAAAATAAACGTGCTTGATACACCGATAAAATGACAAACTTACGAAGAGTATGAATGACACATAGAAAATTGCTGTCAGAATGAAGATTACCTGAGTTGAAAATGAAATGAGAAAGGAGTAAATCGTGAGGGAAGAGGTACACTCACATGCTTTGTTAATTATATGCAAATTACAACATTGACATATCTACTGATCTGAGATCTGTGGACACTGACTACTATCGAAACATGCTGACAGTTAAATCACACCTGTCAATGATACAGGCTGCATGGAGTGAGGCTGAAATATGTGAATTTACGTCATTCATTCAATATAAACAACTGCTGCATCACTTCACAGTTCTTATCTGACAAAAGAGATGTCATTAATTAATTGTACATTTGGTTTACAATCGTGTTTCTGTTAGACGATGTATATTCCATGGAATGTGAGAATTACACCAGCAACTGGTTGACAAAGTACTAGTCCCCACACATCTGCACGACAGAGGAAATTCGCTCTAGTGAGGGTTAACAGATATTACATACAATCGATTTTCACTCAGCTGATTATTACATTACTAATCAAATTATAGAATTTGTCGAGAGAGCAAGAACAACAAATACACCAGGATAAAATGACGCCATTCTGTACCACGTTCTGCGTCTCTCTCGGCTGGCTACAAACTGAACAATACGAAAACATAAAGTACACAAAATATTTGAAAATGCATTTTCGACGATGACAAGGAGTAACACATGGGAATGTAACAATGAAATAGGTCCCCTGACATAAGAATAAAAGCTGTGCACTGTGGTGGTAGTGGTGGAGTGTAACTCCATTATGGGTAAAATTCATTTTGATACAGTCTCAGAGTATTATACAGTAATATTTACTGACGACCACGTTTCGAACACAATTTATTGCCCCTCGTAATCATATCAAGCCACTACTCACACAACTTTCTGAATTCGTTTATATAATTCCATTATTTCTCATCGCTTGATTTGATTGGTAGTAGTATTTTCAATATCTCTGGTGTCGGTGATGAGTCATTTATCATTGCATGTGCTGGGTGTAGACTCGATGAAGAAGGATTCAGTAATCCACCTCTTTCTCCCTCCACCTACCTATATTACTTCTAAGAATTTTAACCCTCTCCCACCAACCTATTGTGTGGTTGTGTGTTACTGCATGCAGTGGAATCGCTGAGCTGTTTTCTAAACTAATTTTCTTCTCGGGGTCAACCATTATTAACTTAGCTAAATTATTATGTTCCGACAATCTAACTACCCCCAATCTACTACTAGTTTAACCTATGTAGTTGACTCAACTCACAGTCATTGCAATGTGTTTTTTAAATTATATTATTTTGTCTAATTAGGTCAACCTACAGAGCTTGTCCCTGAGTAACCTGACTCTGAATAATTTGCATTTATAGAAACAACTAGACATGAGTAAGGCCATTGGTGTACACAGAGTCGTTTCTAGTTGCTTGTTGGTGATTACCTCAACAAAAGGCAGTAAGCCAGGTCTCTTAACAATATATTAACTTGCATGCCACTTAAGGACCCTTGTGTTTGTTCTCATCAACTGCTACTCGTCATCACGTAAGAAGCATGATCAAATCTTTTGTGTGATTTATATTTTCACATTGTTCAGTTTGTAGCTAGTTGAGAGGAGAAGACGGAATAACAGAGAATGAGGCTACATTGTCCTGGTACATTTGTCCTCTATCCTGCGTTCAACCTTACTATTAGCCAGAATTGTGTAAACTTTTAAATTATGGGGTGTTAAGATTAAAATCGGATGCACCGGAATATTTCGGCACCAAGTGGAGATGTCGAGTACTTTTTCGCATAACTTGTATAGATCATTCGGACTATTATTATTATTATCACTATTGAAACATGAATATATTGAGATATAATTACCGTTTGGTGGAGGAACGCATCACACATTTTGAGGACGGTCGCCATAACAGCAAAGACACATGCTAATATACTGAAAAATATGAATCCCTTTTCATTCATCGGTGGTAGTTTCAAAGCCACAATGACTATTGTAATTGTTATCACTACTGTCAATGCCAGCGATATACATCCACATACTATTTCAGCGGGGGGTATAATAGCGGCCAATCCTACAGACCACAGCAAAATCTATAACAAAGAGGAAATCAGAGTGGGAAAATATCGATAAAAGTGGATAAAGAATTATTAAGTGAGAAATGAGGAGATTATAAATATATATGTGTATTTATATTCACCATGACCACTGAGAATGCAATTAATTCTCAGCCTCCCTCAGACAAAAAAACGATACTTTTATCATTCAGAGTCACAAAAGAACAGTTAGTTTCAAGATGACGTGATCCTGTTCACCGTCACTTCTCCTAAACAAGTTGACAGCAGTTACCTCTGGAAAATGCAATCAGCTGCTTGGGTCAACTAATCACAGCCTGACGTCTGCTGTAGAATCCTTTCGCATATGTTAGTATAAAAACATACAATCACTGCAACTTCGGCAATAATAGAAGTAATCAAAGTGGTGTGTAATGTGAATCGTAGAAATAATTACGCTGAGGAGGTAATCATAGGTAAAGACGTTTTCAAAAATCTATGAAAGATAACATTGGTTCATTCTTAAAATTTACCACAAACCTTCACAATTTTTTGCATGGCTATATAAAGCGGACACTTACCGTAATTCCGAGTAGTACATAAACAGCAACTGGCCGCGATCGAATTTTCGACACCATTATGAAGAGAAGGACAAGAAGTAGACCAAGTACTCTGAAATGAATTCACAAACACCAGCAGTTCGTCACAGATGCTACAGAATTATTCAGAATTGGCCGCAATTTGACTAGTGCATACATGGAAAGTTATAGTAATCAAACGTTCAGAAGTTAAGTTTTCAGTTAAAAGACTATTTTGAGTGTGACGACCATGTGGCATCAGTGTCACTCATGTGTCTACTTTTGAAGTCTACTTTACAAATGTCAACATGCTACATTCGCCGTGTGCTGCATGAATTCATTTGTTCATTCTCATCATAGGAGTGAAAATCTACTTTGATATCACTGAATCATTACCGTTTCAGGATAGAAACACTAAATATTTTTGAAGGCCGGGGAGAATTATCCAATCTAATTCACACACTGAAGACGTTTTGAGTCTTCAATTCCGTAGAAGCTTAGTGAAGTCAACCTCCCTTCTTCCAAACTACGGAAAACATCGAATTTCTCTGGTATTTGGTTCAATATCACTCGTCAGTCGACAGATGAGTGAACAAAATTCACCAGGTGAGGTTTACAGCCGAAATGGGAAGTGAAGGAAGGTTAGAGATTCGTGCATTTGAAAGCTTTCCTCTTCTCATGAGCCCTTGAAATGAGGATAATCTAAGGCAAGATTAGAGATTTAGAAAGCAGGACACCCTACCAAGCTAACAGCTGACTTTACGAACACCTAGACGTACGAGTTATCTAAATATTTCAAATCAGTGTTGTTAGAGATAGGTCAAATTATAGGCTAACTAATTCCCATGTTGTAATGAAACAGAAGCTAGAGGAAATTCAGTTGGAAAAAGATGCAAGGATGATCACATTTGACATAACCAGGTTGAACAACAATATTCACATTCATTCAGCTCTGGAGGCAGTTAGAAACGAACTGAACATCGACTCTGAACTGAAAAGTGGCACTGAGCTCTCGGTTGATGACACAGTGTTAGGCGTTATGCTTATGGTGGAGATGTGTGGATGACACATTCAATCACTGTGTTGATATCTGAATATATCACTGAATTCCTCACACATGTAAAGTCATTAGAAGACGGAATGGAATTCACTTGTGAGTTAGAAAACGAACAGAAGGAGTTGACCATGCTGGAGTGCAGAATAAAGCGAAAACAAAATGGTGGACTGGATACCACTAGCATTTATAGGAAACTGACACACTCGAATAAATATTTGGACTTTAATTCATCCCATCCAGAATAGGCGGTAAAAATAGGTTTATTCAAATATCTCTACGATCAGACAAGGAGCCTTACTAGCAGACAACTCCCTGGTCAAATCTTGCTCACAATTCATTTAGTTTCGTTTATTTTATTTCTGACGACTATTCATGACCAAGGAGATGTGACTGAAAAGTGATATTATAGACAATGAGTGTCCTTTTATACACGAACTTGGATGTTTTAATTTCTAATATATTGCTGAAGAAGTTTAGAGTGATTTTCCGGACGAAACGGTGGGATTATTTAAGTGAAATTCTCTGAGATTTCTAAAAATATAATATTAACTTACGGTGAAATATTAACTACCCAGAAGTTTGGTCAATATTACCGAATAAAATACTGAGAAATAGTTTGCACTTGGTCACTATATGAATTATATTCATACCGAAACTAGTAGGATTCTTAATGTTGTATTGATTGGTGTGATGCCTACTATCACTGGAGACTTCTGTGTTCCAGACCTTCTACTGACCGGTTTCTACAAATACCCTATTCTGTAAACTTCTTCCAGTGATTTCTATGTGTATCACTTCCATCAGTATCAATGAATGTCAGTCAGGAGATTGACTACAACTCAGCCAAATTAGAGAAAAATGGGTCGGTAAGTCTGAATGGAATGATCTAACTAAGAACAGTAACAGATTCTCTCAAACAACAACTGGCCCTAAACTCTCTTTGCTTGACAATTCATTCAGTAAGCACTAAGTGATGTAAGTGTCTAGTATTCAGTGAAGTGGGTTAGTGCTCTGTCCTACAGATGAAACACATGTGACAAAGTGCGTTAGACTAAATTCCTCAATCGATAAATAAAGTTGATTGGAGGACTTACAAAATAACATACACCACACTGAAATGAAACTGGAAGAACATCCAAATATCTGTTCTGTAAAGAAGATAATATTTAGGCGTGAAATTTAATCTAATCTCACTTAACGCCAAATAAGACGACAGGTATCAATGTCAGCAACATCATCATGAGTGTGTCTCCTGCAACCTGATAATAAGAAAAGCGGCTTCCTCAAAAATTCGTATTCATCTTACCCAAATGTAATAAGTGGTAGGTAATTTCTGTAGCCTCTCGTTGTTATACATCGAATTCTCATATGATGCATGGAAACGTGCCATTCTCCAATGACCTGAAATTTACGAAGAAAACGATAGATGACAACAGCTTCGAGATAATTTCATCACCTCAGAGTACACCAGATGAAAATGGTCAGAGAGATCACACTTTCTGTATGTGACAACTGATAATGTGAAATGGAAGTGACTTCCAGATTATGGAACGTATTTGTGTTTGTATAGTGCACGAGACAGACTGGTAACTGGCCTAAATCAATCACCATAATGAAGGGTATACGTGAATGAATTCACTTGAGCACAATCTCATTTGCGTTTCATATAGATAATGCCAATTAATTTTGAGGAAACCGCTCAATGGAATTTATTTTTACCGTCAGAACAAAATCGGTTACATTCAGCTCTAAATGCGGAATCATTAGGTAGAAATGAATAAATAGGACGCCTTGATACAAGAACGGAGACGATAAATGTGAATATCAGTTCCATCCACCACACTTCACTGAATTCCGAATTTCATGGACATTCAGTAATCGCACACTGACATTCCATATTGATTAGATCCCTACATCTTAAAACACTTTCACGAAAGGCGACTGGCCCTATTCAGGTAGGTAGTTACCTGGGGTTCCAGTAGGAAGTCGTGACCAGTAGGGTGCAGCAGGTCGGGTGTGAGGACAAATACTCGCCGAAGACATTGGCTAGCAGTCGCGCTATGTCGTGAATTGGCAGAAGTTACAATTCATGGGCTTAATGGTCTACGAGCTCGCCTTGTAACCAGAAGGTCCTGGATTCAAATCCCGGTGGGTGCGCAATGATGAGGAGGCCCGAAACTAGGACGAAATAGCTGTCCAATACTCCCAGGTTTTCCAATGGTCCTCTAACCAATGTCAGCTCATGAAGAAATCCTGTAACCAATATCTATTTTGCTTGTTAATTCAAATACCCATTCAGGGTGTGTATATCGAATAAAGCAGGTTGGACATAACCAGAGTCAGAAGAAAATCGCCACCTAACCATTCAGTAATAAATTCAAATGATAGCGACTAACAAGTGAGATGTAGTTGAAATTCACTTACGTGTTACACCTTCTAGCTGCGGATTTTCGTGCCTTCGAGAATATTCACAAGTAATTTCACATATATATATATATTTCAACTTCTTCGATTATTTATCGACGCAAATATACATATTGAGGGTTCATAGTCCATTGTGATTCTCAATGTGATTCCTTTTCTCACAAAATGACTTTTGTCAAATATTCGTCGTATTATGTATGTTGTTTTCATGTGGTTGTTTGTATGCACTCAGCACTGTGTACTACTAAGTACAATCAGTACAATCTGAGAGTCCATTCAGAAGCGATATACTAATTAGTTCGTGTAAGAAGGCTTTTAACCGAAGGACAATGTATACTTCAAATGAAAGAGGCAATTCGTATTGAAGTGACGGAGTTGACTGGTGGAAGTATTTGAATGTGGTTGTGAAGCTTTTACGATGGCGCCAGATAACATCGTTTGAGTTGAGCTCACTAGGTGTCTTATTTATATGGTTTTATTAAACAGAATGAATAATATGATGAGAACAACCGTAGTTATTCTTAAATTTCTCAAACGTCTAAATGCCTTTCATCGACTTTTAGTAATTATTTCATTCCAAACAAGTATTATGGGTTAATACTTTATCTGCCTTATCGAATAATTCCAACAGAAATATGAAGACATCTTCGAATGAAATTCATCTTCCCCACAGGTTTGTCATCAGCTGAGTACATCGTGATGGAATTTGAGAAGAAGTGCTTGAATGTACTCAGAGATTTCTCCTCGGTGATTCCACTGTCAAAAGTTGGAGAATTTCATTCATTTACATCGGTTGGAATAGTTAAAATCATTGTTTTATTCAAGAGAGTAACATAGGGAGAATTAAGACATTAACAGTTCTGGACTAGGAATTCAAGTCCGTAGTTCAACTTTCACCACACCAGCAAACTTCAATACCCAGTCGAAAATCATTACCTAATTTAATCTCCTGTCGTCACTGTATTCAACTGATTAATGTTTGTAACTAGTCCAAGTGATTAATTCGATTGATACTGACTAGCAGTGAAATTCATTCACTACTCACTTCTATATATCACAGTACTTCATGGTTGGTCAGCATCTATCCACCTGAACGCCTGCAGGTTAGAAATCAGTCTCCAGTCGGCGCACAATTTCTCATTTCACACTCTGGAGATAGATGCATCCAAGGGACACATGGAGTCAGCTCTATCCAAATTCCAACAAACAACCTGTGACTTCTCAGAAAGAAATGAGCGAGGATCAGCTTACTGCTGTGTAATGAGAAAGAGATAAATTCGATTGATGATTTAGACAGAGAAATTTTGTTAATTCGAAGCTACCACTAAGGAAGAGGCTGGTAATTCCATGCTTATCTGTCATTCATCAACTTTCCGTCGGCGTTGAACTTTACACTACTCGCTACTAGTAAGTAGCATATATTTATGTTTCACCTAACATTTTATTGTTTAACTCTTATAAGCGTAGATAATGATTTCTACTGGGATATACATCTCACCTATTGTACGAATAACCTCGTCTAATTAACAGGCTTGCTAGTTTTCTAGTTGGTTTCAAGGCCGAGTAAAGAGGAAGGTTTGAACTTGGAGCTAATGACCCTACCCCAGAAAAAAGGAAGCTTCTGTAAAAACTTCAGCTTTCCAAAGATTTTCAAAAATACGGAAAATTCAAAAAACAAACGCATTCTTCAATGGTATCGGAAAGGCGAAATGACACGGTGAGCAGGTGAAAGCCTTCCAGAAACCAGTCAGTCGATGTGTATTCCCTCGTTGAAAGCAAGAACAAGAATGGCGGTGTGGAATTTCCGGACAACAAGACTCAACTCAAAATGCAGGAAGGAAGGTTACAATCACCCGATGCTACACACGGTTCTACAAACAACGCGGAACAAGAGAAGAAGGGAGGTGTTCATAGATACCTACAGGCAGTTATGGAAAACATCCCAGATGGTGACATCAAAATCCTCATGGGTGATGGGAATACCAGCTGAACTGGTAGCAAACAGATAATACACGAAGAGAACTCATCATGGATCGAGAGACTACCCGTCAGTGAAATGGATGAAAACGGAGAGTTATTCCCTGACTTCTGCGCTTTCAGTGAACTGGTGATCGGTGTCAGCGTGTACAAACACAAAAATATGGACTGAGCGAACGACATGGATTTAGCCTGACTGGCATACCACAAATCAGATAGACTTCATCTCAATGGCGCTGAAGGAAGTAGAGTCGCAGTCAGCCTGCTGGATAGGAAGTCGAGAAGGAAAGCGGATGTGGGCCAACTCAGACCATGACACACTGGCTGGCGACTGAAGCAGAACAGGCAGGCAGACAGGCCACAGGTGGAAGAGACTTCAGAACACTGCAGCAGAAAACCAGGTCCGTCTCTATATGGGAAGAGATCAACTCGGATGATGAAACCAATAAAAGATGGTTGAGGGAAACTGATTACTAAGGAGGGGAAACAAATAAAGCGGAGGGTTGATAACTTTAAAGGACACTTGAATCGATCATCACCCGTAACCTCCCAGAAATACAAACAACGACTACATCAGTGAACATTAAACTGACTGCCAGTGGACTCCAATCTTTCAACGAAAGCAGAAATCCTAAATGCAACCATGCTACTGTAGTCCGGGAGTGCAGGAGGAGCGCACAGAATTCCCTCACTACGAAACACTGTAAATGAAGCCGATATTCTCACGCCATTACTGTTAACGGTTTGGAAGGAAGACTGACTACCTTATCAAGCTGCCAGGGAAGGTCGACTTACGCCTCACTCTACAAGAACCGGTGTGGTGAAGGTCAGTAAGAGAGTGCTGGTGAAGTGTTGTCAAAATACATAGTTATCAACGTTAATCAATGCATAAAAGAAGTTGAATAAGGATAATACATCTATGTAATAAGATGAATAGTTTACTGAGTGAGTAGTGATTAGGATGCACATAGAAACAAAGGAAAATATGAAATTATGTAAGAGTTCTTTCTATGAATCACAAATGTTATAAGGAGTTAGAGAAGAGAACCAGAAAGCACACAAACATGAAATCAGTAGAAGTCAACACGTTTGTTACTATGTTAGTAGAAGTGGTTGGGTGATTTGCTTTTTTATGCATAGCTCCGGCTTCTCCAACTGAATGAATGGCTAGAGCTTCAGTAATACAAACGAGACGAAAGCGTATTTCCCGTGGTAGGTTGTCCTTCACTTTGTAGATCACTTTGAAGCAGGAGGGGTTTGGTGAGACGAAATGACCAGTGTTGACGAGATGTTCGATGATCGCACTCCTTATACAGCCACCACTATTTTCTTGTAGTCATGCTGTGGGATAGTGTTCATGAACCCTTTTGGACACGGTACGCGTCGAATGACCAATGTACCTGGTTGGCTCCACAGCAACATGTGAACTGATATATGCACACAGAAGTGACCAGAAGAGAGATCGTGTCCTTAAGACTTCTGAAGTTCAATGGACAAATGGAGAGTACTAATCGTAGTGTTGCTGCGAAGAATGTTGTTTTCGAAGATTTTGGAATTCTTCTCTTGAGGATATCCCAGCCAAACAAAGTCCCCCTTCAAATCCAGATTCATGTAAATTATCTCTTTAAAAACAAGTGATGTTCGTTCTCGTGGTCCTTTGGTTTGATATTCTTGTCGATGAATCTTGGCGGGTACCCATTTGGGATGAAGGTTTCTTTCAGAAGATCCAATTCTGCTTCCAAGTTGTCTCGAAAGCTATACGATCATGATTTTGTGCTTGAGTTCCCATATTGTCTAAGTTTATTTTGAATTTTCAGTTAATAAATTAGGTTGGATCAGAAGAATTCAGGATTAGGAAAGTAGCCGGGAAATATATGAGCTACATTTCGTCGAAGACAAATGTGGTCAGGATACGTGTAGAAACAAGTTAAACTGAGAATCTTAATATTAAGTAGGCAATTTTTATTATCCCACTTGATCTCCCTTCGTTAATCTCTTGAATTAAATTGTGATTGAATCTATTCCAACTTTACCAATAGAAATGCAATTGTCCCACTATTGAGAATGAAATCACTCAAAAGGATATCTCTGCTTAGTCTCTAGCACTTTTCCTCTCTAATTTCATCAGGATGTGCAATAAAGACGACGAATCTGTCTCGCAGTCGTTTTCTTAGTTTTGTTGAGATCATTCGACAAAACAGATAATGAATTAACCCGAACAGTCTATCTGAAATGAAATAATTACTATCCGACCACCTGAGTCATTCGAATGCCTGAAACGATATTTCGTTAGAGAAATTCGCCGATAACAATGACTGTTTTCATACCATCATTCATTTTAATCAATAAAGACAGATACATGAGACACCTACGGGATTTAACTCAGATGACTTTTTCTGTAAATTTAATAATGACTTCCTGATTAAAGCATTAAGTGCAAAGAACGTAGTCATGTTAGAAAAACCTTTAAATAAGCTGCGAATCAACCGCATCATTTTAACTCAAATTAATTTCTTCATTTGAAATATGCATCGTTATTCAGGTAATAGCCTTCCAGAACTGCGTAGATAGTTAACTCCAAATGAAAGAATTCGAAGATAACTAAGTGTACTTACTATTACCCTGTGTTACATACATATCTGCATAGAAACAACCACATGAGAACAACATACATAATACGACGATTATGTGACAACAGTCATTTCATGTGGAGTGGAATCAATTTGAGAATCAGAATGGACTACGATCTCTCAATATGTGTAATTGTGTCGGTAGTAATCAATGAAATCGAAATATTTATGTGAAAATACATGTGAATATTCTCAGAAGCACGGAATCTCGAAACTAGTAGCTACAACCAGTAAGTAGATTTCAGCGACATCTCACTTCTTAGTTGCTCACTTAAGGAGGAGTACTCATGTGATGATTTTCATTCTGACTTTGATCATATCCAGTTTACTTTTCGTTACTCGATAGACGCATACCAAAATGAATATTTTAGTTCAGTAGTTAATGAAATTAGTTATTTTGAAAAATGCTCAGCTGTGGTATCAAGTAGAATCACACACAACCAAACATTACGATGCGACAAAGTGCTACTAATTATATTTGTTATAACAGTGTGGAGGTGGAGATTGAGACCTGACGCTTTATTCAACTGATCAACCGAGAACCGGCTCAATACGATTGACTCGACACCTATCTGAGACATCTGGAGAATTCTATTAACCACCCTGACAACAAACAGGGTAGAAGACAGTGGGAATATACAAATCGAGTTTCGAAGTCGTGTGATTATAAATGATATGTTCGAAACGTCATTCAGTCGATGAAACTATTCCACTTTGTGATACATCCAACAATCAAACTAGTGTGAGATGACTAACTTGAATAACTAAAAATAAGCTATTATGGATAAGATTTTATTTTGATAAATCACACAGTGTTGTACAGTAATATTAACTGATGACGTTTCGAGCATAAACTATTGCTCATAATCATATCAACTTGATATGATTTATCAAAATAAAATCTTATCCATAATGGAGTTATGCTCTACCACAGTGCCCAAGTTTTATACTTATAAAAATAAACCAGCTGACAGATGTTCTGAACTAGTTCAAAAACGGAACGCTTATTACGGGGGAGATCATGTTTACGTCACCATCCAATTCCCCAGAGTGCTGTTTCTCATTTCGTCATCACAAAGCCATCCGCCCTCTAATTCCGTGGAGATAACTGCCCATATATAATTCCCTGTCTCATCAAGACTGAAATCCTTCATATTATTTCCATCCTCATACGTACACCCATTTGACATTATTTAATTCGGGGATTATCTGTGAGAAAGGAGATTTATGTCTATCCATACAGGATAATGACTCCATGTGATACAAGCACATTCGAAAATTTTAACATGTCAGTCTTAGTAGAAGTCTGATCCCACTGATATCATCCTTATATCTCTGTAGTATCCTGTCTCCAGCCAAAAGAATTCACATAGACACATTGCGAACATCTTCACTGACCTGAGTCATTCATTGTCAAACACCACATTTATCCTTCATGGTGTCGCACACACACACACACACACGAGACTACTCATATCATATGTAACACTTCATTGAGTTCGAAAGCCTACAAAATATCACTAATGAATTATTATTCGTATGCCCAACTGATTGGTGAACCTTTCAAGTATATGCAATCAGGTGACACATTCGCGCTCCACTGAAACCTTTCACAACTATGTATCTCTCTTCCAAAATTGTATGAAAGTGTGAGTCTCTGAACAGACCATATATCTCTGACAACGTAGATCTATTGAGGCACCCACTTTTGCTTGTGGTATGCTAGGCTGAAAATTGGATGACTGCTCTCACGTTGAAACTTATTCACTGACAAGATATTTGTTGTATTCAGAAAGGGTAAATCGTTTTTTGACCACCGTGTTACTCCTCTTCTTCTTCGCCGCTTTGTCAGAAATGTTCATATTCTAGAGTCAGTTTGAAAAACACTTATATATATGTATAAATGTACATTTGATGGTGTTAATGTTTACAGGTGTATTTTGTTTGTTTTTCCCAGTGTCTATGCCAGTTTGTGCTCTTATTACAGAATACGAACATTAGTGTGAATGTCTGTGCAAACAATAACACACTTCATATGAGAAAGTGAAACAATGATTAACATTTCGTCATGAAGAGGAACTAGAAATCACACAAATCAGAATAAAACTGAAGATGCCTCAAGAGTGACATCGTCCTATTCAACTGTATACCAATAAATATAAACTGGAAGAAATATTTTACAAATTAGCCGTGTATGTTGTTTATTTGAAGAGAAATGCCAATCTACTTTCTGAAATGGCAAACACGTTGATCGTACAAAACCAAATGATGAATGCTGTGGTAAATTCCACGGCAATGAAATTCATCCACCAAGCGATCAAGTCATGATTATCGACACAAGTGAACAATAACTACAATGTAGAGAAAGAGAAAGATTCTTGACAGAGATGAGCGAACACAGGTGATCCTCTCAAATGTTCAGCAATTCAAATTAATTATAATAATCTAGCCAATGTGATAGGACTGTTTTCATATGATGAAATATAGACACCTGAACCAATGAAGAATTATTTACACATTCACTGTCGGCTTTCAGATCATACTTGAGCAGATGTCTGCTTGTTGTCAATATTCTAGTAAGAATTCAGTTCACACCTTAAATAAGACTCCAGTTTCAGAATGACAGGTCAAATGTGTTATTATTCATTTTATGATTTGTCAGTCTCAAATGCGCAGTGAAGTTGTTGGAAATCCCTTAATGTAAGTGCGTAAGGCTGGTGAGGGAATATGAAATCATTGACAAATAGCATCCAATCTAAATAATACAAGCTGCCTAATAATCCAGCCATTTCCTACACACACACACATACACAACTCGAAATCATATACGACAGTCACTAGAAGTAGGTTGTCGTATTATTCAGAACTCGCATAAATTTGAATCGTGATTACTACACTCCAGTGGAGAAACGGGATTTTAACATACGTCTAATGACTTAGAAATCCGTGAAGTGCAAAAGTGTACAACATCATCTACTCTGGAAATACACTTTCAAATATCGTGGATGCGTTCACGTGCCTCGTGATGTAATATGAACACAAATCCACTAAGCGATACTGTGATTCACACTGCACTTCTGCGACTATCAAATAGCTGATGTTCTTCGTGTAATTTACTCGTCAAAACAAACGTGCTTGATACACCGATAAAATGACAAACTTACGAAGAGTATGAATAATACATAGAAACCTGCTGCCAGATTGACAAATATCTGTGTGTAAAATATGAGGAGAAAGGAATAAATCGTGAGGGAAGAGGTACACTCACATGCTTTATTAATGTATGCAAATTACAACATTGACATATCTACTGATCTGAGATCTGTGGACATTGACTATTATCGAAACATGCTGACAGTTAAATCACACCTGTCAGGGACACTGGCTGCATGGAGTGAGGCTGAAATATGCGAATGTATATCATTCACTCAATAAATATAACAACTGCATCACTTCACATTTCTTATCTGACAACAGAAATGTCATTATTCATCAGGCCACTTCGACTACAGTCTCATCTCTGTTAGTCCAATATATATTCCGCGGAATGTGACAGTCACACCAGAGAAATGTTGCCAAATGAGCCATATTCCATATGTATACGTGACAAGGAAATTGACGAGGTTAGGTGCTAATATATCAAATCGTTCTTCACTCTTCCAATCAAAATGTAGAATTCGAAGAGACAGCATGAACGACAAGTGTATCAGGATGAAATGATTTCGTTCATCCTCTCACGCCTTACCCTCCAGGTGCCTAAAACCTGATCCATCCAAAAATATGAAGTATACGGAAGATTTCATGTAGTTGTGAGGCGATGATAAGCAGTAGTGGATGGGAATTATTACTGATATTATCCCGGAATGATGTAATCAGTTAAATATGTCCAATATTCGAGAGTGTTGACTATTTAGAGGATGACCAGTAGGATATGCTTGAAACCAAACTCACTGTAAGCTGTTTCGAATGTTAACAATATTTGACATGCATGAAAATGAGGATGCAATCGGTTACCTAACTAGCGAAAATGACCTTTCATAAACCAGCAGGTCAGAAGCAGTCAGACTGATTTTGAAATAAGAAAGTGGATTCTTCTGAAGAGAATAAGGGGTATGAGAGCAGAATACATGACATGATCGATAAAATACTACTTGGTTTGGTAGGTATAATAGGCAGGATAGTTCCAGGTCTAACACTGGCTCTATCTGTTCACATAGTTTTGATTTGAATCGTCGGATTGGGGCTGCTTGAGGAACCTGGATCAATGAAGGTTTCCCCTGGCAGGCTTCTCTTAATATTCTCCTAATAGATGTTTCATAATTCGAGGAATTCGTCACTGATACTCCCATCAATTGTTCCTTGTCACCGCACTAAAAGTATGTTGAAATCTTTCATGTGATTTATGATTTTGTACTGTTGAGGCTGTAGCCAACGGAGAAGAGACTGTGAAATGATAAGAGCAACGTTAGTCTCAGTGTGAACAGTGTTCATATAATGCACAGATATTTCATTGGAAAGCATCGCATAACAGTTTCTACTGTATCGAGGATCTTTATATACAGTAGTAAGTGACAGTAGATGGTGCATCACGTAGCTGTCTGGCTTAAAGCGCACACCGATTCCTTATCAAATCGCTTCCTCGTTTCATTCACGAAATGATGTCATCTCACCCTATTACATTTGCCGATCTTGCTTTGCTCTTCCTCACAAGAGGAATCGAATGAGATTCCAAATTGTGGAATCAATACTGGGATTCGCATACAGTGGGATATTTCTGAATGAAGCGAAGATGTAATAAGTTTTGACAGATAACTTGGGCAAATAATTCATGCAATAAAAATATTAATTCATATAATTACATTTTGCTTGAAGAACACATGGAAAACCATCAAGACGACTGCCACAATCTCTAAAATCCATGTGATCGAGGTAAACACTATCAGCCCCTTTTTACTCATTCGACGCATGCGCATAGCCAACACAACTATTGGAATTTCCACCACAAGTATACAGGCCAAAGATATGAGTCCAGCTTTCAGTCCAACGGGTGACAAAAGAGAAGCCAATCCCACAGAACACAATGCGATCTATGACAAAGGAGAAGTCGAAATGAGAACATGTGATCACACTGGATAGGTGCATATACATATATAAACACACATATTCAAAATGACTACTGAAAATACAGTAAATGTCAACCCTGTTTGTACAGGCAAATAAACCATATTCTTATCACTCACAATCAATCAATCAGAAATAAACAATTCGATTAAAGATAATGTAATCCTGTGAACTATGGGTCATCCTAGACATGTCGACATGAGTTACCTCTTCAAACTGCAGTTAGCTGCATGAGCCGACTAATTACTGCCTGACAACTAGAATGACTACGCCTACAACAGTTGAAAATATTATGACCTAATCATCCATCGTTGAGGATGATGACGATGAATTCTAATGAAGTTCTTTCTTGTCAAATAGAATCATAATCTGAATTTTGGAGCTGGTATTCTCTGTCCTCCTCTTGGATGGAATACATCGAAGGCAGGTCACTAGAGATGTCCAAAACGTATCTGTCAACATGCAAATATCACTTCAGTTCAGAAAACGCTTCATCTGATTTCTCACGAATCTGTTTTAGGTGTTTATTCATTCAAAATGTTTGAATGAAGTAGACCGTCGATTGTCCTATGCCAGGTCATGTGGAATCAACTTATCGATAACCTAGTTTATTGATTTCTTCAAGCTGTCCTTTAGTATACACTTTCTGTTCATGCAACAGATGGATTTACATTTCTGCATTCACGAGTTTCTAAGAGACAACTTGTCTCAGCCTTCAGGGCCTTCCTCATACGCAAATAGTAAAACCACGCAGTCATTGTTACATCGCCAATGTGTGAAATAATGAAAGTAGTGTGTGGTGTGAATCACAGGGATGATCACTTTGACAAGGTATCCGCGGGTGCAGACACTTTCAAATTCCACCACAAATGACATCCATTCAGTGAAAAACAAGTTAGCCTAAATCCCCGAAATTTCTTAAAGGATTAAAAAATGACACTTACTACAATTGAAAGCATGACATAGACACCAATTGGTCGTGATCGAATTTTTGACACGAATACGAAGAGAAGTAACACAAGGAGACCGACTCCTCTGAAATGAATTCACAAACATCAACAATTCGTTTCAGATATTACACAGTTAATCGGAATTGTGCGCTATTTGTTTAGTGCACACTAGTTCGTAATAATCGAATATTGAGAAGTTGCATTTTCCTGAAATCACTCGTTCTTTTTCTCTGTAGGCGGAAATCTCTGACTTGATGATATAGTAAACCAAAACAAGTGATTCAGCGAAGATACTCTTTTCAACAACGAATTTATCATCAAGCTGTACAATCGTATATATGTGGTTTTTAAGAAGTTATATCCGGTGAGGGAATTAAATCATAGGTGTGAATGCACAAAATAATAATAATGGTATGAACCTCGCCTAGATTACTAGCTCACTAGTTTTCTAGCCGGTCCCAAGCCCGGATAAAGAGGGAGGGTTGGGGCGTGGTGCTAGCAACTCCACCCCCAAAACTTAACCAAATTGCTACTAAAACTTCAACGCACAAACATATTAAAAATTCTAAAAATATAAACAATAACCTTATTTTTCGCTGGAATCGGGGAAGTGAAATGACGCAGGCTGGTGAAAGCCTTCGGGAAGCCAGTCAGCCGATGTGCCTTCTTTCGATGAAAGCAAAAATAAGGATGGGGACGTGGAATATTCGTACAATGTACGAAACTGGAAAGGCTGCTCAGGTAGCCGCAGAAATGAGGAGATATAAAATGGAAGTGTTGGGAATCTGCGAGAGCAGATGGAACGGATGTGGAAGGAGCCAACTACCAACTGGAGAGACAATAATCTACTCCGGTCACCCAGAGGACAATCACGAGCACACCGAGGGAGTAGCCATCATGATGTCACCAACAGCGGCTAAAGCTCTCATGCAGTGGGAACCAATCTCCTCCAGGATAATGACAGCCAGGTTCAACTCAAAAGGAAAAAAGGTTACAATCATTCAATGCTACGCGCCTACAAACGTCTCAGAACAAGAGAAGAAGGATGATTTCTACAGTCAACTACAAACAGTAATGGACAACGTCCCAAAGAGCGATATCAAAATCCTGATGGGTGATATGAATGCGAAACTGGGAGGAGACAATACAGGAAGAGAACTCACCATGGGTCGTGAGGCCCTCGGTGAAATGAACGACAATGGTGAACTCTTCTCAGACTTCTGCGCCTTCAATGATTTGGTGATTGGTGGCAGTGTGTTCAAACACAGGGATATACACAAGGCAACATGGATTTCACCAGATGGACACACCAAAAACCAGATAGACTTCATTTCAATCTCAAGGAAGTGGAGACGGAGCCTACTGGACACAAGATCGAGGAGAGGAGCAGATGTGGGTTCAGACCACTATCTAGTACAAGGGACTTTCAAGGTGAAGCTGAAAGCCTCGAGGATACCTGGGGATAGGCCACAATGCAAGTTCAACACTCAAAAACTGAAGGACACAATCACAAAGGACATTTTCACTGCAACTGTCAGAGCAAAGCAGGAAACACTACGTGGCACCACTGAGGAATCATCCGTGGAAGACCATTGGAACTCTCTGAAGGTAATTTTCAACGAAACGTGTTCAACGGTTTTAGGAAGAAAGAAGAAACAAGACAAGGAATGGCTCTCAACGGACACTTGGAAGCTAATAGAGGAGAGGAGAATGGTGAAAGATAAAATGATTCAATGCAAAGATGGACAAGAGAAAGAGACGCTGAGCTCAACTTACACAGCACTAGACAAAGAAGTGAAGAAGAGTGCCAGGAAGGACAAGAGACAATTCTACGACAACCTGGCTACTGAAGCTGAGAAGGCAGCAGGCAAAAGGGACCTGAGGACATTATATCAGATAACCAAGTCTCTATCCGATAAGAGATCAACACAAGTGAAACCTATAAAAGACAGCCAAGGGAACCCAATTACCAAGGAAGAAAGACAGATTAAACAATGGGCGGACCACTTCAAAGGACTCTTGAACCGACCACCACCTGCAACCCGTCCAGAAATACCAACAACAGCATGTACACAACTGCAAGTTGACAACAATCCTACAACGAAAACTGAAGTCTTGAATGCAATCAAGCTTCTGAAAGCTGGAAAAGCAGCTGGACCAGATGGAATACCCCCTGAAGCACTGAAAGCGGACCCAGAAACGACAGCAGATATGCTGACTCCATTATTGCAAAAGGTCTGGGAGGAGGGAAAAGTGCCTACTGACTGGAGGAAAGGTTACCTAGTGAAACTACCAAAGAATGGCAACTTAGGAATCTGCAAGAACTGGCGAGGAATCATGCTCCTGTCGACGCCAAGTAAAATCCTGAGTCGCATCATCCTGGAGAGAATAAAAGATGCACTGGATACAGAACTCCGACCAGAACAAGCTGGATTCAGGAAAGGCAAATCATGTTCTGACCAAATTGCAACTCTACACATCATCATCGAACAAAGCATGGAATGGCAATCAAACCTCTACCTCAACTTTATAGACTTTGAGAAGGCCTTCGACAGCGTTGACCGCGAAGTAATTTGGAAACTACTCGAGTACTACGGCGTACCCCAAATATTCATCAACCTTATTCAACAGCTGTACGACAACGGCACATGTCAAGTGATCCACAATGGAAAACTCAGCGAGGCGTTTGGAGTAAACACAGGAGTCAGTCAAGGGTGCTTATTATCACCAATGATATTCCTAATTGTGGTGGACTGGATTATGCGTCAGACAGTGGGAAACGAGAAGACAGGGATATCCTGGACCGACGTGAATGACCTAGAAGACCTGGATTTCGCGCGTGGATGATTTATGTTTGATGTCACACAAAATCGAAGACTTACAAGCGAAAACTGACAAACTGGTCGAAGAAGCAGCGAAGACAGGACTCCAGGTGAACATAGACAAGACGGAGGTTATGAAAATAACCAACCAACAACAACAACAGCAGCAACATCCAGCGCCAATCACCATCAACGGGAGGGATTTGAAAGGGGTTACTTCATTCACTTATCTAGGGAGCATTGTCTCAACTACAGGAGGAACGGACGAGGATGTCAAATCGAGAATCGGGAAGGCGAGAAACACATTCATCAACCTGAAACCAATCTGGAAATCTTCGTCACTCAACATCAACAACAAAATTCGGATTTTCAATACAAACGTCAAGTCAGTCAGTTCTTCTATACGGATGGATCAGAAACTTGGCGGGTCACAAAGAATATTTCCAACAGCCTGTTGCAGACCTTTATCAACAACTGTCTTCGTTCTATACTGAAGATCAGATGGCCGGAAAGAATCACAAACAAGAAACTATGGGAACAAACAAAACAAGAACCAATCGCTCAACAAATATGCAGGAGAAAGTGGAGATGGATTGGACACTCGCTGAGGAGGCCGCTGGGTGACATCGCGCGTCAGACCCTCAAGTAGAACCCGAAAGGGAAGCGGCGAGTGGGACGTCCAAGGGTGACATGGAGGAGATCGTGTGAAGAGGAGCTGAAACAGTATGGACTAACAGCAGAAGACAGAAGCAAGTGGAGACGTGCAGTTGAAGCCCTATTTTCCACTAGGAAACCAAGGGAACAATAAATAATATATAAATATGAAATGCAATTAAAACTAAAATGTTTGTGAATATATTCAGAGGTAAACGTCAAGTGGCAAAACAACTAATGTCATATATAGAATTATTCATAGGATGGGTAGAACTTGGAAAGTGTGTGCAATTATAGGATTAGTAGGCAAATCGAATAAAATAAAAACGTTGTGTAATATTGTGTGGAATTTGATAGCATAGAAAGAGAAGAACTTCCTTCACAGAAACGCTAAGAGTGGTGTTCGTCAGTTGGCCACTGGTGTGGAGGAGCCTAAAAGACGGGATCTCACATCCGGCCACTTCTATGTGCATACGTTAGTTCACCTGTTCCTGTGGAGGCAGATATATGCATCGTTCAACGCATCCTATTATTTATAGGTTAAGTGTTTTAACTTCAGTTGTTTCCAATCCGTCGAGTGATTTTTGGAATTACTTATCAACTATTAATTTTACATATATGACTTTTACTTACGTAGAAATATCAACTGCTCAGAAGCTTTAGCAAAGAAACTGGATAAAAACACCAATAAATGGCTTGCATCATCTCACCATTTGAATAATATTCATGCCAAAACTTTATTAGGATCCTTGAAATATGGTATTGACTATTGTTATGTCCACTACTACTGGAGATATCTCTGTTACTAACGTTGTGTGATCGTGTTTCTACGAATACTCTACTCTCAAAAATGCATTCCAGTGATTAGTGTATGAACCAATTGTTTTCATATCTATCCTCGGCGCTTAATTACACACTTTAGTGGGTTTCAACCTAATTAACAAAATGTATAATGGATGATCCGAATACAGATTAACACCGGAATCTCCCAAAACTTGAGGCCGTAATATAAATTAAGACTCCCGTTTTCCTAACAATTCAGTAAATACTAATTTAGGTCTCGAATGTGCTGTGAAGTGGATTACTGCTCTGCATCACAAATGAATTCCACTTGTCAAGGTGTGATGAATTCAATCGAACATTCGATAAATAATGTTGAACAGAGAACTTACAAAATGGTGAACTTTACCAAACGATCATCTTTGATGAAATTGCGAATTTCTGGCCTGCAAACCAAGATAATGTTTCATCATAATAGTTTATCTAGTCTTACACGAAGGTAAATAAGAGGACAACACCAGCTGTCACCATTATCATAATAAGTGTATCTATTAGGATCTAAGAATAAAATTACTCACTCATCAATCCATTTTCATCTTACCCAAATGTAGAAACGTGAAGGGGTTCGCTGTAACCTCTCGGTGGTATACTCGGAATTCCCATACGATGCATAAAACCGTGGCATTTTCCAATGAGCTGAAATTTACGAAGAAAATGATAGACGACAACGGCGCAGAAGTAACTTAATCACCTCAGAATATACATGATGAAAATGGACACATAGATTAGACTTTCCAAATATGCCAACCGAAAATATGGTGTGGATATGATTGTCAGATTATTTGAACATAATTCAGGTTCCGTAACACTTGAGAAATACACCTGTTTGCGAATGTTCATGAGCTGGAGTCAGTGATCGTATGGAAGAGTGTGCTGTACGATTTTGAGTGGGTTGGAGAAAATCTCATTTGTCTTTCTCATACACCATATCAACTTTCAGGAAACAGCCTACTGGAGTTTCTCCTCTGGTCTCTTTTGGGCGTATGTACAGAGTCAATATATGCATACAAGTATCAGACGATGACACCTTGCTACAAGACTGGGGAGGATAAATGCGAACATCATTCACATACCCCACACCTCACAGAATTCTGAGTTTATTAGACATCTAGTCATCACACACCAACACATTCCACATTGATTAGATCCATAAAACCCAATAAAATGTGATTGAGCGTTCTTCATTTATTCATACTCAAGTGAAATATCTCGAACATGATCAAAGTCAGACTAAAATCGTCACCTTACTATTCATATTTGAGCAAACTTAGTAATAAGTCAAAATGACAGCAAATGAGAGATGAGATATAACTGAAATTCACTTACTTGTTGTACCTCCGAGCTTCGAATTTACGTCCGTTCGAGAATATTCTCACGTATTTTCTCATTTATATATATATATATATATATATGTATATATTCCGACTTCTTTGATGATTATTGACGCATTTTTACATATTGAAGGATCATAGTCCATTCTCACTCTAAATGTGATTCCACTTCACACAAAATGACTTTTTTCACATAATCGTCTTATTATGCATGTTGTTCTTATGTGGTTGTTTGTATGCAAGTATGTATGTAACACATTGTAACAGTAAGCACATTTAGTTATCTAAGAATTCAGTCAGGAGGCAAATAAAAATTAATTCGTTTGAGAAGGCTATTGATCGAAGAACGACGCTTATGTCGAATGGAAGAAGCAATTTATGTCGAATTAATGGATTTGATTCCTGGTTCATTTAGAGGGTTCTCCACGTAATTGTGTTCTTTGAGTTAGGTCAATTAATTGTGAAGCCGTTATCAATTTTACAGAAAACATTGTCTGAGTTGGATTCAGGTGTCTTATTTTGTCTGGCTTTATTGATTAAAATGAATAATAGGGTGAGAACAACCGTAGTTATACTCGAATTTCTCAAACACTCAAATGGCTCACATCGACTTATAGTAATTATTTCATTCCGAACACGTAGTATGGGTTAACAGTGTATCTGGTTTATTGAATGATCCCAACAAAACTATGGAAACAACTTTGAATCGAATTCCTCTGTCTCATGGACTTGTCATAATCTGAGTACATCGTGATGAAATTGGAAAGGAAAAGCTTGAGGCTAAGCAGAGATATCGTTTGGGTGATTTCATTTTCAGAAGTGGGACAATTGTACTTTCATGGGTGAATCGGAATAGCCACTAGAAACATTATTTGGTTGGAAAGTGTGACCGAAAGAGATAGAGGGAGAGAGAGAGAGTAAAGAGGTTAATACTTCTTGACTTGAAATTTAGGTTCCCTCTTCACAAGGATTTCTAAACAAATCTTGTTCCAACTTGTCTTTGATGAAATGTAGGTCGCATATTTCTCCCAGTCTTTCAATTTTCTTGTCCGACGCAATGTTTCAGCTGGAAATCCTAAATAAACTTATGCAATATACGAACTCAAGCACAAAGTCACCATCGTCTAGCTTTCGAGAAAGTAACAGTCGAAAAATAGCTTTGATAAACACATGGAAATAGACTTAATTGTGGCTGTATAAGAAGTAAACTCGGAATCCTGGATGAGGTGTTCTTATCAGAACAGCTAGACTATTTATGGATGGCAGTATTATACGAGCTGATTGTGAAAGTGAATAGTGTTTGAAACGTCATGTGCGGAAGTGTAGGGTTTTGTTAACTCATAAACTAGATTTCACCTTATTAGTCACGTTCTCCATATAATTTACCGTTTCTGTCGCCAACAACTGCGATAATCTACATACAGTATTGTGCAGTTTGAATTAAATTGTACCGGATCCGTTTTCGCGCTATCATGTGGAAGTAAATGTAAGGGTCACATTGAAAGTACATGATTCGTGTGTGAAGGGATACTGATGAACACTGAAGTTTCAAACATTTTACCTAATTTTCAGTTTGTTTCATCTCAAGGTACTTACTTACTCCTTCTACAAGATCTTCAAGTAATTTGATAACGGCTAGTGTATCACTTGTAGCAATCCTGTTCCATGCAGAACATACTCCAATACTCCATTGCCGTTTTTCCTTAACTACCTACAAAAATACACCTTGGAAAGTATGTGCAAGAGCAGGTTACGACATATCAAAATTGGTGGTTAGTTAAAAATTATGAAATGCACAAAATACGATTGATTTCGATGGATGGAATATATTTGCACCCTGTGGATTTAAGCATGATATTATTTGGCATATTCCAAAATTATGTTGTAATACACAAGATCTCATCAAATGAGAATTAAATAGCTGGATGTTAAATAATATAAAAATCCAACACATACAAATATATCGATGTAAGCAACAAACAATGAATCGCTCAAATCCACGAAATTGAATAAAGCCACTGTCAAAAACAAAACCTGCATTATCAGAGTACATGAGCAGAATTAGAGCATTATGCACAGAATCGGAGAGATCTGCAGAATGAGGGATAGATTGATTGGTACAGACAGAGAGTGACCGAAAATGATATGTGTGTGTGTGCAGATGGACAGAGAGAGATGGAGCTTGATGATGGCGGTTGTGTTCATGTTGTTGGTGCGTTTGTAGATGGTTGTTTGTTGCGTTGTGTATTGTCAGCGATTATCGGTTATTTGGATATATTCTTTTTTGAGGTGTGTGTTTGGTGTTTGGCTAAAAGCGTGTGTCGGAGGTGGGATTCGAACCCACGCCCACATCGTGGACCAGAACACCCAGAAGATTACTCTTGAGTCTGGCGCCTTAGACCGCTCGGCCACCCCGACCTCCGGCAGTCCATCATCACAAAACAACTATCATACTACATCTTAATCAATCATCATCACAGTCACATCAATACAATCAATCAATCAATCAATCAATATTAACAACAAATACACTCAAATCAAACCAATCAGGATTAACATCAACTCACTTGAACGCAAATCACAGTCACATCAACAAACACTAATTCACAAACAACCTCCGACGCAAACACCCACACAGAAATACACACGCTACACTGATAGCTAGCCCCCACGAACAACCAACACACAAACTACATCAATCATCACCATCATCATCATCACCATCGACAACAACAACAACAACAACATCAACAGAACAAGCAACTCACACGTCCACTAACCACCTGACTCGTCGACGAATCACACACGCTCAACCGTCACACCTCTAATGCACTCGACAACAATTAATCCACTATCACACGGACGATAGCCACGCATGAACACATGTGTGTACACATGCACGGACAATCACTCCGCATATTCACTCCACATAAATCAAGCCAATTCAACACCGACGTCCACAAATCACCCATCACAGAGATCACGTCTACCAACTCGAACACCGTGCAATAATATCTCCCATCCACGTCAGATAGTAAACTCAGACGTGATGAACTATTTTCAAATAATAATATTAACAGTAACAGGAGTTCTGCCAATTCTGATTCACCTAAATCAATTGAAGTGCACGAAATGAAGTGTGTCAGTAGTGGGGTGATGTCAGTCACTTCGGCAATGAACATTTTTGTTAATCCCTATCTAATCAAAGCATATTTTATAATCTTTTAACTTGTCTTGAAGAACACTTGGATGAGGAAAGAAAGACTAATGCTAAGCTACAAGCTGAACTGATGGATAAAAGTGACTATGAAAAACAAATCTCTGATATGCGCTCAAGTTAGGAAGCTGAAGTACTTCGACTACAGAATGTAATAATACGTTTACAGGAACAATCTCATCATATGCCTAGAATTCATCATGATGGTGAGAAGTCGACAGAATTGAAAATAGCAGAGATGAAAGAATTAATTCACACACACATAATAATAATATTAATAATAATAATGGGCATAATGACAATGCAGATTTACATAAAAATCCAAATCAAAACAATAAATGTGTGCGTGATTTCACAAATTTTGAAGAATTAAAAAAAGAATATGAAAAGCAAGAGTTTTTAATCTCTGGTTATCAACGTGAAAATGAAAAGCTGTATGCGTATATTAAAAATTTAAAGAAGGTTAGTTCAGTCTCGCGCCAAAGTTGTATTCATTTCCACCTTTTTCGGACTGTTTTTCCCAAATGAAACAGTTGAATTTGTGAGTCGGTGGCACAGTGGTTAGGACTCTCGCCGACCATGCACATGGTCCGGGGTTCGACCCCCTGCCGACGCACACCCGATATCTATGGTCGGCCTGCGAAATTTGAGCTACCGATATCCATGCTGAAAATTCCATACTTGTACCGAAAATACGGTGTGGCATCAAGCTGTAATCAAAAATAAAAAATAGAAAAAATAGAAATAGATATTCGGTTGAATTTTGGGGAGAATTAGGGCACGTTATATGATGACACCAATCAAGGGAACCACTGACACTCTAAGTGCACTGGGCACCCACTGGGAGACTTTTATTTTCTTTGATCTTTGATTATAGCTTGATTCCACACCGTATTTTTGGTACAAGTATGGAATTTTCAGCATATGATATCGGTGACCTAAATTTTGTGGGCCGATCATAGATATCAAGTGTGCGTCGGCAGGGGATCGAACCACGGACCATATATATGGTTGGCGAGAGTCATAACCGCTGTGCGACAGATGCACGGTTTAGACGAAGATCTCCTATTTCTCAAAAGCATCCTTATTCAAAATGGATATCCACTGTGTTTTGTGGAGAAAAACATGAAACCAAAGTCAAAAAGAGAAGAATTCACTTATTTGAATGTGGAATTCAGGGGAGACCTAGCAGCAGAAGAATCTCCAATTCCCTGAAAAGGACTTTCCCTGCAGCAACCGCAAGAGTGATATTCTCTAACCGCCCACTACTTCGGAGTAACATGGAGGACAGACTTCCGCATATGTCCATTTTAATGTGCATATATCAGTTCACCGGAAATTGTGGCATGGCGTGGGACGGATGGCTGGTTTTCTACGGCCAGCCCTTGTCACTTGGAGGCCTATGATGGCTTCCAATCCTCATCAATGGAATTATTTGGTAAGTTTATTTTATTTTTATATTATTTTTATTAGTAGTTTTCATGTTTAGGCTAGGTTTTAGCTTCATGTTTACTATGCTGGGGCATTTAGGGACCATACGGTCATAGTTTGTTTAGGGATGCTCTGGCATAGGAAAGCTATATATCAATCGATAGCTCTCGACGAGATCTATCCTTTGACATTGGTTTCGACCCTTGTAGCCTCTCCTCAGCCTTCCTCAGGATCTTTGATATCTGGGCTTGCGCCCTCTGGGGTTATGCTGCCAAAATTTTTCCAGGGAGGCTAGGACTTAGGTGAAGTTATATATCAATCGATGGCTCTCACAGCGACCTATCCTTTGTCATTGGTTTCGAACTTTATAACTTCTCCTCAGCCGAATAGGGTGGGCTAGTGCCCTTAGGGACTATGCTGCCTAAATTTTCTTAGGGAGGCTAGGACTTAGGGAAGCTATATATCAATGGATAGCTCTCGACGAGATCTACCCATTGGTACCGGTATCGCACCTTATAGCTTCTCCTCAGCCGAATAGAGAATTTTTTCAAAGGCTACAGGGGAAACCTGTTTCTAGGCCTAGAGTTCATGCCACTGGCTGTTCTCTTGACATTTTTAGCTCCGCGACCTCAGGTTGTATGCCGTTGTGTATGTAGCTAGGAGGCATTACCAACCATAGGGTAGCAGGGGGGCAGAGACTGCATCCCACTCTCACCCAGAGGCATACCGCGGCCCCGGTGAGTGTACCAACGCGGTCGAAACCAAACTTTGCCCGCCCAAAATGATAAGGAAACCGAGGCTGACCGGCAGCTTAACCGGACTTCTACTGATATGACTGTGGCGACGGTATCAGTAGGAGATAACTTGGGTCGTCACACCGTTCCTAGCGTAGCTCCGTTGATAGTAGCAGCGGGCGCAAACCAAATTTGTCAAACCTCACAACCTACTGATACATTGGCGATGGTATCAGTGGGGGCTGGACTTAGTCGTCATCAATCCAACCCCATGAACCAAACGAATTCGAAAAATATCATGCCGGATCGGCCGTGTCCTGGATTAACAACGACTGCGCTTTCTGCTGCCATGTCACAGGGCAGAAGTGATAAGTATACTACTGAGACACACCAGGCCGCGTGTGACCGGCCTCAAGCAGATGTCCCCTGGGCTCTGCGGTCACACAGTACTAACCTTTTTTCTATTTCAGGTACCCGAAGACTAAACTCAGGCGTGAGGCCAGCAACCCCACCCTGTAGACAAAGATGCTACAGAAACTTCAGCGTGAACAATCTCCTTGCGTCAAAAGAAAAAGTCTGTATGGGGACATGGAATGTCCGCACCATGTACGAGACTGGCAAAGCTGCCCAGATCGCAAGCGAAATGAGGAGATACGGAATACAAGTATTGGGGATCTGCGAAAGCAGATGGAACGGAAACGGACTCACCAAATTGTCAACGGGTGAGTCAGTGATCTACTCCAGTCACCCAGAAGACAACCACACACACACCGAGGGCGTGGCTATCATGATGTCACCAACGGCAACCAAGGCTCTGATACAATGGAAGGCGATCTCACCCAGAATAATGACCGCCAGATTCAACTCCAAAGGAAGAAAAGTGTCAATTATACAGTGCTATGCACCCACAAACAACGCAGAGCTCGAAAAGAAAGACGAATTCTACAGACAACTACAGGCAGCAATAGACAATACTCCAGGCGGCGACATTAAAATACTAATGGGAGACATGAACGCCAAACTGGGATCAGATAACACAGGAAGGGAACTCATTATGGGTAGAGAAGCTCTCGGAGAATTGAATGAAAACGGAGAACTCTTCGCCGACTTCTGCGGCTTCAATGAACTAGTGATTGGTGGCAGCGTATACAAACACAAGGATATCCACAAGGCTACATGGGTGTCACCAGATGGGCGAACCAAAAACCAAATCGACTTCATCTCAATCTCAAGGAAGTGGCGGCGCAGCCTACTGGACACAAGAGCAAGAAGAGGAGCAGACGTTGGCTCAGACCACTGCCTCGTACAAGGGACAATCCAAATCAAATTAAAAGCTTTCAGGGAAACAGGAGCTGCAGATAGACCACAAGCCAAGTTCAACACTCAAAAGCTGAAGGACCAGGCTACAAAGGACATCTTCATTGCAAACATAAGGGAAAAAGCCGAGACACAAATCAACACCAACGAAAAGGTCAGCGTCGAAAAGCACTGGAACAAATTGAAAACGGTGTGGAGTCAAACCTGCATGGAAGTCCTAGGCAGAAAAAAGAGACGGGACAAACAGTGGCTCACTACGGACACTTGGAGACTGATACAAGAGAGAATGATGGTGAAACAAAAGATTATCCAGTGCACCGACGAGCAACAGAAACAGGATTTGAATGCAAGCTACAATACACTGAACAAAGGAGTAAAGAAGAGTGCCAGAGAAGAAAAAAGAAAGTATTATGAAGCCATGGCCAATGAAGCAGAACAAGCTGCAGGCAAAGGAGACCTCGCAACACTCTACCAAACAACTAGGTACCTCTCAGGCAAAAATTCGTCACAAATTAAGCCAGTGAAGGATGACAATGGAAAGTCAATCACCAAAGAAGTGGAGCAAAGGAAACAGTGGGCTGAACACTTCAAAAGACTACTAAACCGACCGCCACCTACAACGCGCCCAACAATACCAACAACGGAAGCAGAATTACCAGTGAACATCAACCCCCCGAGGAGAACAGAAGTCCTGAAAGCAATCAAGATGCTGAAAGCTGGAAAAGCAGCAGGACCAGATGGAATCCCAGCAGAGGCATTGAAAGTGGACCCAGAGACAACAGCGGACTTGATGACGCCACTACTGGAGAAGGTGTGGAAAGAAGGCAAAGTACCCGAGGATTGGAAGAAAGGATACTTATTCAAACTACCAAAGAAAGGAGACTTAAGTCAATGCAAGAACTGGCGCGGAATTATTCTCCTGTCCATCCCAAGCAAAATACTAAGCCGCATCATCCTGGAGAGAATCAAACATGCCCTGGATGAAAAACTTCGGCCGGAACAGGCTGGATTCAGGAGAAACAAGTCATGTATTGATCAAATCGCCACACTACGGATCATCATTGAACAAAGTTTGGAATGGCAGTCACCTCTCTATCTCAACTTCATCGACTTTGAAAAGGCCTTCGACAGTGTCAATCGAGAGGTGCTTTGGCAACTACTTCGCTACTACATGGTGCCACCGACAATTATTCATCTCATCCAACAGCTGTACGACAATGATGCATGCCAAGTAATTCTTCGAAATGAGGACAGGAGTAAGACAAGGCTGCCTACTATCGCCAATGATTTTTTGATTGCAGTAGACTGGATAAGGAGACAAACAGCGGGCAATGAGGACACACTGTCATAAAATTGACTCACACAAAAAATTCTGGGAGCGAACCAACCCAGCAGGAACCGATTGTGAAACAAATAGGCAGGAAGAAATGGAGATGGATGGCCACACTCTGAGGAAACCAGCAAGTGATATCACTAGACAAGCCCTCGAGTGGAACCCGAAAGGGAAGCGACGAGCTGGTCGTAAAAGGGTGACCCGGAGGAGATCAAGAGAACACGAATTGAAAGAGTATGAGTAGAATTGGAGCCAGGTGAAAAATTCCAGCAGAGAAAGGAACGCAAAGCGGAGGCATGCATGAAGACCAATGATCCTCTAAGAACTAAAGGAAATAATAATAAAACAATACGTGAAATTTACCCTACACAACCACCAGTCAATCTGTCAATGAATCAACCAACTAACCAACCAACAAACCTCTGATTATTTCAGTCTGTCAATCACTTCATTGAAATTCTGCTTGATCTCGTCGTTGTGTCCTTTTTTATGACCTTTTCCTCTTCATTTTTCCGTATTTTTGTTAAATTCCACCATTCTTTCTCCTTCGTCTTGATTTCATAGTGATGAGTCTTGTGTTCATAAATAACGCATTGTTTTTCTCTTCTTATCTCTCCGGTTACAATCTCCTTTTGGTTAATTCAATTCGTATTTAGATCAGATTGCACGGCTACGCATCGTCGTGGGACATAACATAGAATTAAATTCAACACTGTATTCGATCTTTTTCCACTTGTAAAAGGCCTTCGGCAGCGTTAACGTGAATTAATTCAGATACTACTGGAAGACTGCGTGTGCGTGCATCTGCACACAAAAGTGTATGTGTGTCTGTCTACAATTCTGTCTGCCTGCGTGTGTCCGTCTGACTGAGTGTCTGTCTCCGTGTGCGTGTGCGTGTGTTTGTGTGTGTGTGTGTGCGTGCGTGTATGGATGTGTCTGGAGTCTAGTGAAGAGATGTCGACGATTGGTTGGTTGTACTTGTCAGACGATTAGCATGCCCAACATCAATTCCGAGTAATCCAGACTGGCTGTTCTTGAGTGGAAGACAATTCCACTGTGAATCGACACACTCATAGAAACAGAGTGAGACAGTGGGACAGATGTGTGTAGATTGAGGGATAGATTGATTGGTACAGAGAGTGACCGAAAATGATATGCGTGTGTGTGCAGATGGACGGAGAGAGAGAGAGAGAGAGAGAGAGAGATGGAGCTTGATGAGTGCGGTTGTGTGTCATGTTGTAGTTGCGTTTGTGGATGGTTGTTTGTTGCGTTGTGTATTGTCAGCGATTATCGGTTATTTGGATATATTCTTTTTTGAGGTGTGTGTGTGCGTGTGTGTTCGATTTGTGTTTGGTGTTTGGCTAAAAGCGTGTGTCGGAGGTGGGATTCGAACCCACGCCCACATCGTGGACCAGAACACCCAGAAGATTACTCTTGAGTCTGGCGCCTTAGACCGCTCGGCCACCCCGACCTCCGGCAGTCCATCATCACAAAACAACTATCATACTACATCTTAATCAATCATCATCACAGTCACATCAATACAATCAATCAATCAATCAATCAATCAATCAATATTAACAACAAATACACTCAAATCAAACCAATCAGGATTAACATCAACTCACTTGAACGCAAATCACAGTCACATCAACAAACACTAATTCACAAACAACCTCCGACGCAAACACCCACACAGAAATACACACGCTACACTGAGAGCTAGCCCCCACGAACAACCAACACACAAACTACATCAATCATCACCATCATCATCATCATCATCACCATCGACAACAACAACAACAACAACATCAACAGAACAAGCAACTCACACGTCCACTAACCACCTGACTCGTCGACGAATCACACACGCTCCTCAACCGTCACACCTCTAATGCACTCGACAACAATTAATCCACTATCACACGGACGATAGCCACGCATGAACACATGTGTGTACACATGCACGCACAATCACTCCGCATATTCACTCCACATAAATCAAGTCAATTCAACACCGACGTCCACAAATCACCCATCACAGAGATCACGTCTACCAACTCGAACACCGTGCAACAATATCTCCCATCCACGTCATCTCCACCCTACACATCCACCAGTCAATCTGTCAATGAATCAACCAACTAACCAACCAACAAACCTCTGATTAATTCAGTCTGTCAATCACCTCATTGAAATTCTGCTTGATCTCGTCGTTGTGTCCTTTTTTATGACCTTTTCCTCTTCATTTTTCCGTATTTTTGTTAAATTCCACCATTCTTTCTCCTTCGTCTTGATTTCATAGTGATGAGTCTTGTGTTCATAAATAACGCATTGTTTTTCTCTTCTTATCTCTCCGGTTACAATCTCCTTTTGGTTAATTCAATTCGTATTTAGATCAGATTGCACGGCTACGCATCGTCGTGGGACATAACATAGAATTAAATTCAACACTGTATTCGATCTTTTTCCACTTCTAAAAGGCCTTCGGCAGCGTTAACGTGAATTAATTCAGATACTACTGCAAGACTGCGTGTGCGTACATCTGCACACAAAAGTGTTTGTGTGTCTGTCTACAATTCTGTCTGCCTGTGTATCTGCCTATCTGACTGCGTGCGTGCGTGTGTCCGTCTGACTGACTGTCTGTCTCCGTGTGTGTGTGTGTGTGCGTGTGTTTGTGTGTGTGTGTGTGCATGTATGGATGTGTCTGGAGTCTAGTGAAGAGATGTCGACAATTGGTTGGTTGTACTTGTCAGACGATTAGCATGCCCAACATTAATTCCGAGTAATCCAGACTGGCTGTTCTTGAGTGGAAGACAATTCCACTGTGAATGGACACACTCATAGAAACAGAGTGAGACAGTGGGACAGATGTGTGTAGATTGAGGGATAGATTGATTGGTACAGAGAGTGACCGAAAATGATATGCGTGTGTGTGTGTGTGTGTGTGCAGATGGACAGAGAGAGAGGGAGAGAGAGATTGAGCTTGATGAGTGCGGTTGTGTGTCATGTTGTAGTTGCGTTTGTGGATGGTTGTTTGTTGCGTTGTGTATTGTCAGCGATTATCGGTTATTTGGATATATTCTTTTTTGAGGTGTGTGTGTGTGTGTGTGTTCGATTTGTGTTTGGTGTTTGGCTAAAAGCGTGTGTCGGAGGTGGGATTCGAACCCACGCCCACATCGTGGACCAGAACACCCAGAAGATTACTCTTGAGTCTGGCGCCTTAGACCGCTCGGCCACCCCGACCTCCGGCAGTCCATCATCACAAAACAACTATCATACTACATCTTAATCAATCATCATCACAGTCACATCAATACAATCAATCAATCAATCAATCAATCAATCAATATTAACAACAAATACACTCAAATCAAACCAATCAGGATTAACATCAACTCACTTGAACGCAAATCACAGTCACATCAACAAACACTAATTCACAAACAACCTCCGACGCAAACACCCACACAGAAATACACACGCTACACTGAGAGCTAGCCCCCACGAACAACCAACACACAAACTACATCAATCATCACCATCATCATCATCATCATCATCACCATCGACAACAACAACAACAACAACATCAACAGAACAAGCAACTCACACGTCCACTAACCACCTGACTCGTCGACGAATCACACACGCTCAACCGTCACACCTCTAATGCACTCGACAACAATTAATCCACTATCACACGGACGATAGCCACGCATGAACACATGTGTGTACACATGCACGCACAATCACTCCGCATATTCACTCCACATAAATCAAGCCAATTCAACACCGACGTCCACAAATCACCCATCACAGAGATCACGTCTACCAACTCGAACACCGTGCAACAATATCTCCCATCCACGTCATCTCCACCCTACACATCCACCAGTCAATCTGTCAATGAATCAACCAACTAACCAACCAACAAACCTCTGATTAATTCAGTCTGTCAATCACCTCATTGAAATTCTGCTTGATCTCGTCGTTGTGTCCTTTTTTATGACCTTTTCCTCTTCATTTTTCCGTATTTTTGTTAAATTCCACCATTCTTTCTCCTTCGTCTTGATTTCATAGTGATGAGTCTTGTGTTCATAAATAACGCATTGTTTTTCTCTTCTTATCTCTCCGGTTACAATCTCCTTTTGGTTAATTCAATTCGTATTTAGATCAGATTGCACGGCTACGCATCGTCGTGGGACATAACATAGAATTAAATTCAACACTGTATTCGATCCTTTTCCACTTGTAAAAGGCCTTCGGCAGCGTTAACGTGAATTAATTCAGATACTACTGCAAGACTGCGTGTGCGTGCATCTGCACACAAAAGTGTATGTGTGTCTGTCTACAATTCTGTCTGCCTGTGTATCTGCCTATCTGACTGCCTGCGTGTGTCCGTCTGACTGAGTGTCTGTCTCCGTGTGCGTGTGCGTGTGTTTGTGTGTGTGTGTGTGCGTGCGTGTATGGATGTGTCTGGAGTCTAGTGAAGAGATGTCGACGATTGGTTGGTTGTACTTGTCAGACGATTAGCATGCCCAACATCAATTCCGAGTAATCCAGACTGGCTGTTCTTGAGTGGAAGACAATTCCACTGTGAATCGACACACTCATAGAAACGGAGTGAGACAGTGGGACAGATGTGTGTAGATTGAGGGATAGATTGATTGGTACAGAGAGTGACCGAAAATGATATGCGTGTGTGTGTGTGTGTGCAGATGGACAGAGAGAGAGGGAGAGAGAGATTGAGCTTGATGAGTGCGGTTGTGTGTCATGTTGTAGTTGCGTTTGTGGATGGTTGTTTGTTGCGTTGTGTATTGTCAGCGATTATCGGTTATTTGGATATATTCTTTTTTGAGGTGTGTGTGTGCGTGTGTGTTCGATTTGTGTTTGGTGTTTGGCTAAAAGCGTGTGTCGGAGGTGGGATTCGAACCCACGCCCACATCGTGGACCAGAACACCCAGAAGATTACTCTTGAGTCTGGCGCCTTAGACCGCTCGGCCACCCCGACCTCCGGCAGTCCATCATCACAAAACAACTATCATACTACATCTTAATCAATCATCATCACAGTCACATCAATACAATCAATCAATCAATCAATCAATCAATCAATATTAACAACAAATACACTCAAATCAAACCAATCAGGATTAACATCAACTCACTTGAACGCAAATCACAGTCACATCAACAAACACTAATTCACAAACAACCTCCGACGCAAACACCCACACAGAAATACACACGCTACACTGAGAGCTAGCCCCCACGAACAACCAACACACAAACTACATCAATCATCACCATCATCATCATCATCATCACCATCGACAACAACAACAACAACAACATCAACAGAACAAGCAACTCACACGTCCACTAACCACCTGACTCGTCGACGAATCACACACGCTCCTCAACCGTCACACCTCTAATGCACTCGACAACAATTAATCCACTATCACACGGACGATAGCCACGCATGAACACATGTGTGTACACATGCACGCACAATCACTCCGCATATTCACTCCACATAAATCAAGCCAATTCAACACCGACGTCCACAAATCACCCATCACAGAGATCACGTCTACCAACTCGAACACCGTGCAACAATATCTCCCATCCACGTCATCTCCACCCTACACATCCACCAGTCAATCTGTCAATGAATCAACCAACTAACCAACCAACAAACCTCTGATTAATTCAGTCTGTCAATCACCTCATTGAAATTCTGCTTGATCTCGTCGTTGTGTCCTTTTTTATGACCTTTTCCTCTTCATTTTTCCGTATTTTTGTTAAATTCCACCATTCTTTCTCCTTCGTCTTGATTTCATAGTGATGAGTCTTGTGTTCATAAATAACGCATTGTTTTTCTCTTCTTATCTCTCCGGTTACAATCTCCTTTTGGTTAATTCAATTCGTATTTAGATCAGATTGCACGGCTACGCATCGTCGTGGGACATAACATAGAATTAAATTCAACACTGTATTCGATCCTTTTCCACTTGTAAAAGGCCTTCGGCAGCGTTAACGTGAATTAATTCAGATACTACTGCAAGACTGCGTGTGCGTGCATCTGCACACAAAAGTGTATGTGTGTCTGTCTACAATTCTGTCTGCCTGTGTATCTGCCTATCTGACTGCCTGCGTGTGTCCGTCTGACTGAGTGTCTGTCTCCGTGTGCGTGTGCGTGTGTTTGTGTGTGTGTGTGTGCGTGCGTGTATGGATGTGTCTGGAGTCTAGTGAAGAGATGTCGACGATTGGTTGGTTGTACTTGTCAGACGATTAGCATGCCCAACATCAATTCCGAGTAATCCAGACTGGCTGTTCTTGAGTGGAAGACAATTCCACTGTGAATCGACACACTCATAGAAACAGAGTGAGACAGTGGGACAGATGTGTGTAGATTGAGGGATAGATTGATTGGTACAGAGAGTGACCGAAAATGATATGCGTGTGTGTGTGTGTGTGTGTGTGTGTGCAGATGGACAGAGAGAGAGGGAGAGAGAGATTGAGCTTGATGAGTGCGGTTGTGTGTCATGTTGTAGTTGCGTTTGTGGATGGTTGTTTGTTGCGTTGTGTATTGTCAGCGATTATCGGTTATTTGGATATATTCTTTTTTGAGGTGTGTGTGTGCGTGTGTGTTCGATTTGTGTTTGGTGTTTGGCTAAAAGCGTGTGTCGGAGGTGGGATTCGAACCCACGCCCACATCGTGGACCAGAACACCCAGAAGATTACTCTTGAGTCTGGCGCCTTAGACCGCTCGGCCACCCCGACCTCCGGCAGTCCATCATCACAAAACAACTATCATACTACATCTTAATCAATCATCATCACAGTCACATCAATACATCAATCAATCAATCAATCAATATTAACAACAAATACACTCAAATCAAACCAATCAGGATTAACATCAACTCACTTGAACGCAAATCACAGTCACATCAACAAACACTAATTCACAAACAACCTCCGACGCAAACACCCACACAGAAATACACACGCTACACTGAGAGCTAGCCCCCACGAACAACCAACACACAAACTACATCAATCATACATCATCATCATCATCATCATCACCATCGACAACAACAACAACAACAACAACAACACAACAACAACATCAACAGAACAAGCAACTCACACGTCCACTAACCACCTGACTCGTCGACGAATCACACACGCTCAACCGTCACACCTCTAATGCACTCGACAACAATTAATCCACTATCACACGGACGATAGCCACGCATGAACACATGTGTGCACACATGCACGCACAATCACTCCACATATTCAATTTACTCCACATAAATCAAGCCAATTCAACACCGACGTCAACAAATCACCCATCACAGAGATCACGTCTACCAACTCGAACACCGTGCAACAATATCTCCCATCCACGTCATCTCCACCCTACACATCCACCAGTCAATCTGTCAATGAATCAACCAACTAACCAACCAACAAACCTCTGATTATTTCAGTCTGTCAATCACCTCATTGAAATTCTGCTTGATCTCGTCGTTGTGTCCTTTTTTATGACCTTTTCCTCTTCATTTTTCCGTATTTTTGTTAAATTCCACCATTCTTTCTCCTTCGTCTTGATTTCATAGTGATGAGTCTTGTGTTCATAAATAATGCATTGTTTTTCTCTTCTTATCTCTCCGGTTACAATCTCCTTTTGGTTAATTCAATTCGTATTTAGATCAGATTGCACGGCTACGCATCGTCGTGGGACATAACATAGAATTAAATTCAACACTGTATTCGATCTTTTTCCACTTCTAAAAGGCCTTCGGCAGCGTTAACGTGAATTAATTCAGATACTACTGCAAGACTGCGTGTGCGTACATCTGCACACAAAAGTGTATGTGTGTCTGTCTACAATTCTGTCTGCCTGTGTATCTGCCTATCTGACTGCCTGCGTGTGTCCGTCTGACTGAGTGTCTGTCTCCGTGTGCGTGTGCGTGTGTTTGTGTGTGTGTGTGTGCGTGCGTGTATGGATGTGTCTGGAGTCTAGTGAAGAGATGTCGACGATTGGTTGGTTGTACTTGTCAGACGATTAGCATGCCCAACATCAATTCCGAGTAATCCAGACTGGCTGTTCTTGAGTGGAAGACAATTCCACTGTGAATCGACACACTCATAGAAACAGAGTGAGACAGTGGGACAGATGTGTGTAGATTGAGGGATAGATTGATTGGTACAGAGAGTGACCGAAAATGATATGCGTGTGTGTGTGTGTGTGTGTGCAGATGGACAGAGAGAGAGGGAGAGAGAGATTGAGCTTGATGAGTGCGGTTGTGTGTCATGTTGTAGTTGCGTTTGTGGATGGTTGTTTGTTGCGTTGTGTATTGTCAGCGATTATCGGTTATTTGGATATATTCTTTTTTGAGGTGTGTGTGTGCGTGTGTGTTCGATTTGTGTTTGGTGTTTGGCTAAAAGCGTGTGTCGGAGGTGGGATTCGAACCCACGCCCACATCGTGGACCAGAACACCCAGAAGATTACTCTTGAGTCTGGCGCCTTAGACCGCTCGGCCACCCCGACCTCCGGCAGTCGATCATCACAAAACAACTATCATACTACATCTTAATCAATCATCATCACAGTCACATCAATACACAATCAATCAATCAATCAATCAATATTAACAACAAATACACTCAAATCAAACCAATCAGGATTAACATCAACTCACTTGAACGCAAATCACAGTCACATCAACAAACACTAATTCACAAACAACCTCCGACGCAAACACCCACACAGAAATACACACGCTACACTGAGAGCTAGCCCCCACGAACAACCAACACACAAACTACATCAATCATCACCATCATCATCATCACCATCGACAACAACAACAACAACAACAACAACAACAACATCAACAGAACAAGCAACTCACACGTCCACTAACCACCTGACTCGTCGACGAATCACACACGCTCAACCGTCACACCTCTAATGCACTCGACAACAATTAATCCACTATCACACGGACGATAGCCACGCATGAACACATGTATGCACACATGCACGCACAATCACTCCACATATTCAATTTACTCCACATAAATCAAGCCAATTCAACACCGACGTCAACAAATCACCCATCACAGAGATCACGTCTACCAACTCGAACACCGTGCAACAATATCTCCCATCCACGTCATCTCCACCCTACACATCCACCAGTCAATCTGTCAATGAATCAACCAACTAACCAACCAACAAACCTCTGATTATTTCAGTCTGTCAATCACTTCATTGAAATTCTGCTTGATCTCGTCGTTGTGTCCTTTTTTATGACCTTTTCCTCTTCATTTTTCCGTATTTTTGTTAAATTCCACCATTCTTTCTCCTTCGTCTTGATTTCATAGTGATGAGTCTTGTGTTCATAAATAATGCATTGTTTTTCTCTTCTTATCTCTCCGGTTACAATCTCCTTTTGGTTAATTCAATTCGTATTTAGATCAGATTGCACGGCTACGCATCGTCGTGGGACATAACATAGAATTAAATTCAACACTGTATTCGATCTTTTTCCACTTGTAAAAGGCCTTCGGCAGCGTTAACGTGAATTAATTCAGATACTACTGCAAGACTGCGTGTGCGTGCATCTGCACACAAAAGTGTATGTGTGTCTGTCTACAATTCTGTCTGCCTGTGTATCTGCCTATCTGACTGCCTGCGTGTGTCCGTCTGACTGAGTGTCTGTCTCCGTGTGCGTGTGCGTGTGTTTGTGTGTGTGTGTGCGTGCGTGTATGGATGTGTCTGGAGTCTAGTGAAGAGATGTCGACGATTGGTTGGTTGTACTTGTCAGACGATTAGCATGCCCAACATCAATTCCGAGTAATCCAGACTGGCTGTTCTTGAGTGGAAGACAATTCCACTGTGAATCGACACACTCATAGAAACAGAGTGAGACAGTGGGACAGATGTGTGTAGATTGAGGGATAGATTGATTGGTACAGAGAGTGACCGAAAATGATATGCGTGTGTGTGTGTGTGTGTGTGTGCAGATGGACAGAGAGAGAGGGAGAGAGAGATTGAGCTTGATGAGTGCGGTTGTGTGTCATGTTGTAGTTGCGTTTGTGGATGGTTGTTTGTTGCGTTGTGTATTGTCAGCGATTATCGGTTATTTGGATATATTCTTTTTTGAGGTGTGTGTGTGCGTGTGTGTTCGATTTGTGTTTGGTGTTTGGCTAAAAGCGTGTGTCGGAGGTGGGATTCGAACCCACGCCCACATCGTGGACCAGAACACCCAGAAGATTACTCTTGAGTCTGGCGCCTTAGACCGCTCGGCCACCCCGACCTCCGGCAGTCCATCATCACAAAACAACTATCATACTACATCTTAATCAATCATCATCACAGTCACATCAATACAATCAATCAATCAATCAATATTAACAACAAATACACTCAAATCAAACCAATCAGGATTAACATCAACTCACTTGAACGCAAATCACAGTCACATCAACAAACACTAATTCACAAACAACCTCCGACGCAAACACCCACACAGAAATACACACGCTACACTGAGAGCTAGCCCCCACGAACAACCAACACACAAACTACATCAATCATCACCATCATCATCATCATCATCACCATCGACAACAACAACAACAACAACAACACAACAACAACATCAACAGAACAAGCAACTCACACGTCCACTAACCACCTGACTCGTCGACGAATCACACACGCTCAACCGTCACACCTCTAATGCACTCGACAACAATTAATCCACTATCACACGGACGATAGCCACGCATGAACACATGTGTGTACACATGCACGCACAATCACTCCACATATTCAATTTACTCCACATAAATCAAGCCAATTCAACACCGACGTCAACAAATCACCCATCACAGAGATCACGTCTACCAACTCGAACACCGTGCAACAATATCTCCCATCCACGTCATCTCCACCCTACACATCCACCAGTCAATCTGTCAATGAATCAACCAACTAACCAACCAACAAACCTCTGATTATTTCAGTCTGTCAATCACTTCATTGAAATTCTGCTTGATCTCGTCGTTGTGTCCTTTTTTATGACCTTTTCCTCTTCATTTTTCCGTATTTTTGTTAAATTCCACCATTCTTTCTCCTTCGTCTTGATTTCATAGTGATGAGTCTTGTGTTCATAAATAACGCATTGTTTTTCTCTTCTTATCTCTCCGGTTACAATCTCCTTTTGGTTAATTCAATTCGTATTTAGATCAGATTGCACGGCTACGCATCGTCGTGGGACATAACATAGAATTAAATTCAACACTGTATTCGATCCTTTTCCACTTGTAAAAGGCCTTCGGCAGCGTTAACGTGAATTAATTCAGATACTACTGCAAGACTGCGTGTGCGTGCATCTGCACACAAAAGTGTATGTGTGTCTGTCTACAATTCTGTCTGCCTGTGTATCTGCCTATCTGACTGCCTGCGTGTGTCCGTCTGACTGAGTGTCTGTCTCCGTGTGCGTGTGCGTGTGTTTGTGTGTGTGTGTGTGCGTGCGTGTATGGATGTGTCTGGAGTCTAGTGAAGAGATGTCGACGATTGGTTGGTTGTACTTGTCAGACGATTAGCATGCCCAACATCAATTCCGAGTAATCCAGACTGGCTGTTCTTGAGTGGAAGACAATTCCACTGTGAATCGACACACTCATAGAAACAGAGTGAGACAGTGGGACAGATGTGTGTAGATTGAGGGATAGATTGATTGGTACAGAGAGTGACCGAAAATGATATGCGTGTGTGTGTGTGTGTGTGTGCAGATGGACAGAGAGAGAGGGAGAGAGAGATTGAGCTTGATGAGTGCGGTTGTGTGTCATGTTGTAGTTGCGTTTGTGGATGGTTGTTTGTTGCGTTGTGTATTGTCAGCGATTATCGGTTATTTGGATATATTCTTTTTTGAGGTGTGTGTGTGCGTGTGTGTTCGATTTGTGTTTGGTGTTTGGCTAAAAGCGTGTGTCGGAGGTGGGATTCGAACCCACGCCCACATCGTGGACCAGAACACCCAGAAGATTACTCTTGAGTCTGGCGCCTTAGACCGCTCGGCCACCCCGACCTCCGGCAGTCCATCATCACAAAACAACTATCATACTACATCTTAATCAATCATCATCACAGTCACATCAATACAATCAATCAATCAATCAATCAATCAATCAATATTAACAACAAATACACTCAAATCAAACCAATCAGGATTAACATCAACTCACTTGAACGCAAATCACAGTCACATCAACAAACACTAATTCACAAACAACCTCCGACGCAAACACCCACACAGAAATACACACGCTACACTGAGAGCTAGCCCCCACGAACAACCAACACACAAACTACATCAATCATCACCATCATCATCATCATCATCATCATCACCATCGACAACAACAACAACAACAACACAACAACAACATCAACAGAACAAGCAACTCACACGTCCACTAACCACCTGACTCGTCGACGAATCACACACGCTCAACCGTCACACCTCTAATGCACTCGACAACAATTAATCCACTATCACACGGACGATAGCCACGCATGAACACATGTGTGTACACATGCACGCACAATCACTCCGCATATTCACTCCACATAAATCAAGCCAATTCAACACCGACGTCCACAAATCACCCATCACAGAGATCACGTCTACCAACTCGAACACCGTGCAACAATATCTCCCATCCACGTCATCTCCACCCTACACATCCACCAGTCAATCTGTCAATGAATCAACCAACTAACCAACCAACAAACCTCTGATTAATTCAGTCTGTCAATCACCTCATTGAAATTCTGCTTGATCTCGTCGTTGTGTCCTTTTTTATGACCTTTTCCTCTTCATTTTTCCGTATTTTTGTTAAATTCCACCATTCTTTCTCCTTCGTCTTGATTTCATAGTGATGAGTCTTGTGTTCATAAATAACGCATTGTTTTTCTCTTCTTATCTCTCCGGTTACAATCTCCTTTTGGTTAATTCAATTCGTATTTAGATCAGATTGCACGGCTACGCATCGTCGTGGGACATAACATAGAATTAAATTCAACACTGTATTCGATCCTTTTCCACTTGTAAAAGGCCTTCGGCAGCGTTAACGTGAATTAATTCAGATACTACTGCAAGACTGCGTGTGCGTGCATCTGCACACAAAAGTGTATGTGTGTCTGTCTACAATTCTGTCTGCCTGTGTATCTGCCTATCTGACTGCCTGCGTGTGTCCGTCTGACTGAGTGTCTGTCTCCGTGTGCGTGTGCGTGTGTTTGTGTGTGTGTGTGTGCGTGCGTGTATGGATGTGTCTGGAGTCTAGTGAAGAGATGTCGACGATTGGTTGGTTGTACTTGTCAGACGATTAGCATGCCCAACATCAATTCCGAGTAATCCAGACTGGCTGTTCTTGAGTGGAAGACAATTCCACTGTGAATCGACACACTCATAGAAACAGAGTGAGACAGTGGGACAGATGTGTGTAGATTGAGGGATAGATTGATTGGTACAGAGAGTGACCGAAAATGATATGCGTGTGTGTGTGTGTGTGTGTGTGCAGATGGACAGAGAGAGAGGGAGAGAGAGATTGAGCTTGATGAGTGCGGTTGTGTGTCATGTTGTAGTTGCGTTTGTGGATGGTTGTTTGTTGCGTTGTGTATTGTCAGCGATTATCGGTTATTTGGATATATTCTTTTTTGAGGTGTGTGTGTGCGTGTGTGTTCGATTTGTGTTTGGTGTTTGGCTAAAAGCGTGTGTCGGAGGTGGGATTCGAACCCACGCCCACATCGTGGACCAGAACACCCAGAAGATTACTCTTGAGTCTGGCGCCTTAGACCGCTCGGCCACCCCGACCTCCGGCAGTCCATCATCACAAAACAACTATCATACTACATCTTAATCAATCATCATCACAGTCACATCAATACAATCAATCAATCAATCAATCAATCAATATTAACAACAAATACACTCAAATCAAACCAATCAGGATTAACATCAACTCACTTGAACGCAAATCACAGTCACATCAACAAACACTAATTCACAAACAACCTCCGACGCAAACACCCACACAGAAATACACACGCTACACTGATAGCTAGCCCCCACGAACAACCAACACACAAACTACATCAATCATCACCATCATCATCATCATCACCATCGACAACAACAACAACAACAACAACACAACAACAACATCAACAGAACAAGCAACTCACACGTCCACTAACCACCTGACTCGTCGACGAATCACACACGCTCAACCGTCACACCTCTAATGCACTCGACAACAATTAATCCACTATCACACGGACGATAGCCACGCATGAACACATGTGTGTACACATGCACGCACAATCACTCCGCATATTCAATTTACTCCACATAAATCAAGCCAATTCAACACCGACGTCCACAAATCACCCATCACAGAGATCACGTCTACCAACTCGAACACCGTGCAACAATATCTCCCATCCACGTCATCTCCACCCTACACATCCACCAGTCAATCTGTCAATGAATCAACCAACTAACCAACCAACAAACCTCTGATTAATTCAGTCTGTCAATCACCTCATTGAAATTCTGCTTGATCTCGTCGTTGTGTCCTTTTTTATGACCTTTTCCTCTTCATTTTTCCGTATTTTTGTTAAATTCCACCATTCTTTCTCCTTCGTCTTGATTTCATAGTGATGAGTCTTGTGTTCATAAATAACGCATTGTTTTTCTCTTCTTATCTCTCCGGTTACAATCTCCTTTTGGTTAATTCAATTCGTATTTAGATCAGATTGCACGGCTACGCATCGTCGTGGGACATAACATAGAATTAAATTCAACACTGTATTCGATCCTTTTCCACTTGTAAAAGGCCTTCGGCAGCGTTAACGTGAATTAATTCAGATACTACTGCAAGACTGCGTGTGCGTGCATCTGCACACAAAAGTGTATGTGTGTCTGTCTACAATTCTGTCTGCCTGTGTATCTGCCTATCTGACTGCCTGCGTGTGTCCGTCTGACTGAGTGTCTGTCTCCGTGTGCGTGTGCGTGTGTTTGTGTGTGTGTGTGTGCGTGCGTGTATGGATGTGTCTGGAGTCTAGTGAAGAGATGTCGACGATTGGTTGGTTGTACTTGTCAGACGATTAGCATGCCCAACATCAATTCCGAGTAATCCAGACTGGCTGTTCTTGAGTGGAAGACAATTCCACTGTGAATCGACACACTCATAGAAACAGAGTGAGACAGTGGGACAGATGTGTGTAGATTGAGGGATAGATTGATTGGTACAGAGAGTGACCGAAAATGATATGCGTGTGTGTGTGTGTGTGTGTGCAGATGGACAGAGAGAGAGGGAGAGAGAGATTGAGCTTGATGAGTGCGGTTGTGTGTCATGTTGTAGTTGCGTTTGTGGATGGTTGTTTGTTGCGTTGTGTATTGTCAGCGATTATCGGTTATTTGGATATATTCTTTTTTGAGGTGTGTGTGTGCGTGTGTGTTCGATTTGTGTTTGGTGTTTGGCTAAAAGCGTGTGTCGGAGGTGGGATTCGAACCCACGCCCACATCGTGGACCAGAACACCCAGAAGATTACTCTTGAGTCTGGCGCCTTAGACCGCTCGGCCACCCCGACCTCCGGCAGTCCATCATCACAAAACAACTATCATACTACATCTTAATCAATCATCATCACAGTCACATCAATACAATCAATCAATCAATCAATCAATCAATATTAACAACAAATACACTCAAATCAAACCAATCAGGATTAACATCAACTCACTTGAACGCAAATCACAGTCACATCAACAAACACTAATTCACAAACAACCTCCGACGCAAACACCCACACAGAAATACACACGCTACACTGAGAGCTAGCCCCCACGAACAACCAACACACAAACTACATCAATCATCACCATCATCATCATCATCATCATCATCACCATCGACAACAACAACAACAACAACATCAACAACAACATCAACAGAACAAGCAACTCACACGTCCACTAACCACCTGACTCGTCGACGAATCACACACGCTCCTCAACCGTCACACCTCTAATGCACTCGACAACAATTAATCCACTATCACACGGACGATAGCCACGCATGAACACATGTGTGTACACATGCACGCACAATCACTCCGCATATTCACTCCACATAAATCAAGCCAATTCAACACCGACGTCCACAAATCACCCATCACAGAGATCACGTCTACCAACTCGAACACCGTGCAACAATATCTCCCATCCACGTCATCTCCACCCTACACATCCACCAGTCAATCTGTCAATGAATCAACCAACTAACCAACCAACAAACCTCTGATTAATTCAGTCTGTCAATCACCTCATTGAAATTCTGCTTGATCTCGTCGTTGTGTCCTTTTTTATGACCTTTTCCTCTTCATTTTTCCGTATTTTTGTTAAATTCCACCATTCTTTCTCCTTCGTCTTGATTTCATAGTGATGAGTCTTGTGTTCATAAATAACGCATTGTTTTTCTCTTCTTATCTCTCCGGTTACAATCTCCTTTTGGTTAATTCAATTCGTATTTAGATCAGATTGCACGGCTACGCATCGTCGTGGGACATAACATAGAATTAAATTCAACACTGTATTCGATCCTTTTCCACTTGTAAAAGGCCTTCGGCAGCGTTAACGTGAATTAATTCAGATACTACTGCAAGACTGCGTGTGCGTGCATCTGCACACAAAAGTGTATGTGTGTCTGTCTACAATTCTGTCTGCCTGTGTATCTGCCTATCTGACTGCCTGCGTGTGTCCGTCTGACTGAGTGTCTGTCTCCGTGTGCGTGTGCGTGTGTTTGTGTGTGTGTGTGTGCATGCGTGTATGGATGTGTCTGGAGTCTAGTGAAGAGATGTCGACGATTGGTTGGTTGTACTTGTCAGACGATTAGCATGCCCAACATCAATTCCGAGTAATCCAGACTGGCTGTTCTTGAGTGGAAGACAATTCCACTGTGAATCGACACACTCATAGAAACAGAGTGAGACAGTGGGACAGATGTGTGTAGATTGAGGGATAGATTGATTGGTACAGAGAGTGACCGAAAATGATATGCGTGTGTGTGTGTGTGTGTGTGCAGATGGACAGAGAGAGAGGGAGAGAGAGATTGAGCTTGATGAGTGCGGTTGTGTGTCATGTTGTAGTTGCGTTTGTGGATGGTTGTTTGTTGCGTTGTGTATTGTCAGCGATTATCGGTTATTTGGATATGATATTTTTTGAGGTGTGTGTGTGCGTGTGTGTTCGATTTGTGTTTGGTGTTTGGCTAAAAGCGTGTGTCGGAGGTGGGATTCGAACCCACGCCCACATCGTGGACCAGAACACCCAGAAGATTACTCTTGAGTCTGGCGCCTTAGACCGCTCGGCCACCCCGACCTCCGGCAGTCCATCATCACAAAACAACTATCATACTACATCTTAATCAATCATCATCACAGTCACATCAATACAATCAATCAATCAATCAATCAATCAATCAATATTAACAACAAATACACTCAAATCAAACCAATCAGGATTAACATCAACTCACTTGAACGCAAATCACAGTCACATCAACAAACACTAATTCACAAACAACCTCCGACGCAAACACCCACACAGAAATACACACGCTACACTGAGAGCTAGCCCCCACGAACAACCAACACACAAACTACATCAATCATCACATCATCATCATCATCATCATCATCATCATCATCACCATCGACAACAACAACAACAACAACACAACAACAACATCAACAGAACAAGCAACTCACACGTCCACTAACCACCTGACTCGTCGACGAATCACACACGCTCAACCGTCACACCTCTAATGCACTCGACAACAATTAATCCACTATCACACGGACGATAGCCACGCATGAACACATGTGTGTACACATGCACGCACAATCACTCCGCATATTCACTCCACATAAATCAAGCCAATTCAACACCGACGTCCACAAATCACCCATCACAGAGATCACGTCTACCAACTCGAACACCGTGCAACAATATCTCCCATCCACGTCATCTCCACCCTACACATCCACCAGTCAATCTGTCAATGAATCAACCAACTAACCAACCAACAAACCTCTGATTATTTCAGTCTGTCAATCACTTCATTGAAATTCTGCTTGATCTCGTCGTTGTGTCCTTTTTTATGACCTTTTCCTCTTCATTTTTCCGTATTTTTGTTAAATTCCACCATTCTTTCTCCTTCGTCTTGATTTCATAGTGATGAGTCTTGTGTTCATAAATAACGCATTGTTTTTCTCTTCTTATCTCTCCGGTTACAATCTCCTTTTGGTTAATTCAATTCGTATTTAGATCAGATTGCACGGCTACGCATCGTCGTGGGACATAACATAGAATTAAATTCAACACTGTATTCGATCCTTTTCCACTTGTAAAAGGCCTTCGGCAGCGTTAACGTGAATTAATTCAGATACTACTGCAAGACTGCGTGTGCGTGCATCTGCACACAAAAGTGTATGTGTGTCTGTCTACAATTCTGTCTGCCTGTGTATCTGCCTATCTGACTGCCTGCGTGTGTCCGTCTGACTGAGTGTCTGTCTCCGTGTGCGTGTGCGTGTGTTTGTGTGTGTGTGCGTGCGTGTATGGATGTGTCTGGAGTCTAGTGAAGAGATGTCGACGATTGGTTGGTTGTACTTGTCAGACGATTAGCATGCCCAACATCAATTCCGAGTAATCCAGACTGGCTGTTCTTGAGTGGAAGACAATTCCACTGTGAATCGACACACTCATAGAAACAGAGTGAGACAGTGGGACAGATGTGTGTAGATTGAGGGATAGATTGATTGGTACAGAGAGTGACCGAAAATGATATGCGTGTGTGTGTGTGTGTGTGTGCAGATGGACAGAGAGAGAGGGAGAGAGAGATTGAGCTTGATGAGTGCGGTTGTGTGTCATGTTGTAGTTGCGTTTGTGGATGGTTGTTTGTTGCGTTGTGTATTGTCAGCGATTATCGGTTATTTGGATATGATATTTTTTGAGGTGTGTGTGTGCGTGTGTGTTCGATTTGTGTTTGGTGTTTGGCTAAAAGCGTGTGTCGGAGGTGGGATTCGAACCCACGCCCACATCGTGGACCAGAACACCCAGAAGATTACTCTTGAGTCTGGCGCCTTAGACCGCTCGGCCACCCCGACCTCCGGCAGTCCATCATCACAAAACAACTATCATACTACATCTTAATCAATCATCATCACAGTCACATCAATACAATCAATCAATCAATCAATCAATCAATATTAACAACAAATACACTCAAATCAAACCAATCAGGATTAACATCAACTCACTTGAACGCAAATCACAGTCACATCAACAAACACTAATTCACAAACAACCTCCGACGCAAACACCCACACAGAAATACACACGCTACACTGAGAGCTAGCCCCCACGAACAACCAACACACAAACTACATCAATCATCACCATCATCATCATCATCATCATCATCACCATCGACAACAACAACAACAACAACATCAACAACAACATCAACAGAACAAGCAACTCACACGTCCACTAACCACCTGACTCGTCGACGAATCACACACGCTCAACCGTCACACCTCTAATGCACTCGACAACAATTAATCCACTATCACACGGACGATAGCCACGCATGAACACATGTGTGTACACATGCACGCACAATCACTCCGCATATTCACTCCACATAAATCAAGCCAATTCAACACCGACGTCCACAAATCACCCATCACAGAGATCACGTCTACCAACTCGAACACCGTGCAACAATATCTCCCATCCACGTCATCTCCACCCTACACATCCACCAGTCAATCTGTCAATGAATCAACCAACTAACCAACCAACAAACCTCTGATTATTTCAGTCTGTCAATCACTTCATTGAAATTCTGCTTGATCTCGTCGTTGTGTCCTTTTTTATGACCTTTTCCTCTTCATTTTTCCGTATTTTTGTTAAATTCCACCATTCTTTCTCCTTCGTCTTGATTTCATAGTGATGAGTCTTGTGTTCATAAATAACGCATTGTTTTTCTCTTCTTATCTCTCCGGTTACAATCTCCTTTTGGTTAATTCAATTCGTATTTAGATCAGATTGCACGGCTACGCATCGTCGTGGGACATAACATAGAATTAAATTCAACACTGTATTCGATCCTTTTCCACTTGTAAAAGGCCTTCGGCAGCGTTAACGTGAATTAATTCAGATACTACTGCAAGACTGCGTGTGCGTGCATCTGCACACAAAAGTGTATGTGTGTCTGTCTACAATTCTGTCTGCCTGTGTATCTGCCTATCTGACTGCCTGCGTGTGTCCGTCTGACTGAGTGTCTGTCTCCGTGTGCGTGTGCGTGTGTTTGTGTGTGTGTGTGTGTGCGTGCGTGTATGGATGTGTCTGGAGTCTAGTGAAGAGATGTCGACGATTGGTTGGTTGTACTTGTCAGACGATTAGCATGCCCAACATCAATTCCGAGTAATCCAGACTGGCTGTTCTTGAGTGGAAGACAATTCCACTGTGAATCGACACACTCATAGAAACAGAGTGAGACAGTGGGACAGATGTGTGTAGATTGAGGGATAGATTGATTGGTACAGAGAGTGACCGAAAATGATATGCGTGTGTGTGTGTGTGTGTGTGCAGATGGACAGAGAGAGAGGGAGAGAGAGATTGAGCTTGATGAGTGCGGTTGTGTGTCATGTTGTAGTTGCGTTTGTGGATGGTTGTTTGTTGCGTTGTGTATTGTCAGCGATTATCGGTTATTTGGATATATTCTTTTTTGAGGTGTGTGTGTGTGTGTGTGTTCGATTTGTGTTTGGTGTTTGGCTAAAAGCGTGTGTCGGAGGTGGGATTCGAACCCACGCCCACATCGTGGACCAGAACACCCAGAAGATTACTCTTGAGTCTGGCGCCTTAGACCGCTCGGCCACCCCGACCTCCGCCAGTCGCCGATCATCACAAAACAACTATCATACTACATCTTAATCAATCATCATCACATTCACATCAATACAATCAATCAATCAATCAATCAATCAATATTAACAACAAATACACTCAAATCAAACCAATCAGGATTAACATCAACTCACTTGAACGCAAATCACAGTCACATCAACAAACACTAATTCACAAACAACCTCCGACGCAAACACCCACACAGAAATACACACGCTACACTGAGAGCCAGCCCTCACGAACAACCAACACACAAACTACATCAATCATCATCATCACCATCATCATCATCATCATCATCGTCATCATCACCATCGACAACAA